>PVKB01003101.1:0-225437 GCA_004027205.1 Ctenodactylus gundi
CCAGACCTCATTCCGGCCAGTGGCCCAATGAAATCTGGGCCCATGAAGCCTCAACCCAGATGATAGCACTAAACAGGGTTGCCATCCCAGACAGGGGCAGATGAAAAATCTCACGTGGCCGTAATCCCCCCGTAAAATGTACAAGACAGTATTCACTTGGACTGTGCTTTTGTGTAGCTATTCTTCTAAGCATCACGGTTCTGTGAACTTGGCAGATAAGTGGGCTGTGTGCTATGATCTCTTCGTCCTCAAAGGCCAGGCTCAGCCCTGAGGCCCAGCAGGCGACGGGCTGCCCCTTGAATCAGGGCATGAATGTGGCTGTAGGAAGAGGCGGCAGCTTTTGGATGCAAGCGTGGCACAGGAATGGCGGGCGGCACCGCCTCTCACCTGTGCTCTGGTGTGAGCAGCACGCTGTCTTTGTTGACATCCGAGGGGCGGAGATCCAGGGGGTCCTGCAGCAGCAGCCTCTCCTGCTCCTGCTCCAGAGGCTGTTCCCTATGGGTAGACAAGAGCCAATCCAGGGTTCAACATAACCCCCCACAAACCTGGCAAGGCCTTCAAAGCAGAAGATGGCCATGATGTCCTGGATAGCTGCACCAACATCTGGGGTTGGATTTCAGGGTGGGAAGGGACATGTGGTATCAACTACAAGGTTTTCCAGTGAGCACAGAGGCACAGCCAGATTGGGATGACAGTTTTGACACACAACTTCAAGAGGGTCTTTATCTTTGTCCCTTGTCCTGACATCCACATGTGTGTGTGTGGATGATGCTGGGGACTAAACTCAGTGCCTGGCACATGCAAGGTGAGTGCCCTACTAGTGAGCTAGACTTCCAGCCCTTATTTTTTATTATTTTGAGAAGGCTGTCCTCAAACTTGTGATCCTCTTGCCTTAGCCTCTCAAGCAGCTGGCTGGGATTACAGGTATGCACTACCATATCTGGCTGGCATTTGCTCATTTTTTTTAAAGCACACCCATGCCTGGCACTTCTGCTCCCCAAGATCCAGCTGCACAACCAGGGCAGGCCTGTGCCCCTGGCCTCTGGAGTCCTTGTTGCACCATCAGCGCTCTGGCCACCAAGAGCCAGAGCCTTCCTCCTCTACTCACTCTATTTTCTCTCCTGCCCTTCATCTCTGGTCCAGCGGCAGCTCCATTTTCTCCCACCAGCCTGAGCCAAATGCCCCCCTAAATGACCCTCCCTCCCCCATTTTCAAGCATCTACTAAATTTACAGCACAGTACTGGGCACTGTGGAACCACACAAACACTGTGCCTTCCCTAATTCACAATCTAGTTGGGAGAAACTGCATTCAGGTGAAGAAAGTCTACCTGGGAGGCTGACACAGGAAGACTGCAAGTCTAAGGCCAACCTGGGCAACTTAACAAGACTGTGCCTCAAAATCTTAAAAAGGGGGCTTTAGGTGTTGCTCTCTAAATTCAATCCCTAGTACTGGAGGAGAGGGAAGGAAAGGGAAGGGAGGGGAGAAGAAAGGACGGAAGAAGAGGGGAGGGGAAGGCCAGAGGAGCTGTGTGGAGGAGGGAGGAGGTTGGTTGGGGTGGGCAGAGGGCCAGGGATGGACAAAGACAAGAGAACCAGCAATCTGTCCCACGTGTGTATCTACTGCCCTCCTGTGGGCAAGAGAACAGGGCTAAGAATTCTGGGAAAAATCAAGCTGCAGGAGTCCTCCCAGCAGGAGGGGGAGGGCAAGAGCCCTTCACACTCACCCTGCCCACCTGCGCTGAACTCCTACATGTGTAACCTCCACACACTGAGCCAGCACGACCAATCAACAGATGGAGAGGGGACACAGAAGAATTAGGTCACTCGAGCAATCTGCTCACATGCCATCAAAGAGCAGGTCCAGCAGAGACAAGCAAACACATGAGCAGCTGTCCTCGGCCACCTCACAGCATGAAGAGTCTACTGTGGGCAGCAGGAGCACTGTATTTCTGCCCCAAAGAGCCTTCAGTGCAAGCTTTTCCCCCCTCCCCCACCCCAGCTCCCGAGGCCTTCATGCAGGGACAGGGCTGATCCCCAGCACCACCTGCACACCCCAGGGAGGTGCAATTCTGATAAGGCACATTTTCTTTTTACTTCCTCTCTCCTCAGTTCTGGCAACGGAACTTGGGTGTTGGTACTGGGCCACATCCCCAGCCAATTTCTACATTTCTTATTTTGAGTCAGGTGTCTTACTAAATTATTAGGTTACCCAGGCTGGGCTCAAACTCATGAGCCTCCTGCCTCAGCCTCCCAGCGTGCTGGGATTGGAGGTCTGTGCCATAGGCCCTGCATAAACTGCTAAGGGTACAGGGGCAAGTTCTGAGTCTAACTTGTTCTCTGTGAGACCTGGCTCCGTTGTGAGCCTGGGGAGCAGGCAGGCACAGTGGGAAACCAGCAGACTGCACTACAGTGGCAGGGGAGGATGGGGCAGCAGGAAGGGCCACTGCCAGGCTGTTCACCTGGGCATCACACTGTCTGCTGTTCCACTCCCTCTCGGAGGCCAGCTGAAGTGCATAAATTATGCAGTGTAGGGCCAAGGTGCCACGAGGGTCTGGAAGGACTCTGTATGCCATGTGGACCCAGGAGCTCTCCGCCTTGGAGATGCCACCTCAGGCCTGGCTACTGTCCCCTGTGCTTGCTCTGAATCAGAGCACAAACAGTTGTGCTATTTCTGTGTGGAGAAGACTGCTTTATGGGAACAGAAAGTTGATGAATCCTAAAACTGCTGAAAATCCCCAGGGAATGCGCCCCCATGGCAAGCAATCCATACTTACCTCTTCTCCCATAGTAAGTAATCTAAGCTGTTGATGTAGGGCTCTGAGCCCTGGCAGGAGGCCTGCAGAGACAGGGGGTGGGGTGGGGGGGAAGGTTAAGAAATTCAGGCTACATTTAGCCTTACTTTATTTTGTCTACCTTTCTGAAGAGATTATATATTCACATGATTAAAAAAATCAAAGAGAAGTCAGACATTGTGAAGCATACTTGTATTCCCAGCACTCTGGGAAGCTGAAGCAGGAGCATCACAAGTTCAAATCCATTGGGGCAATTTAGTAACTTAGAGAAACTTTGTCTCAAAGTGAGAAAAACGCTGGGGGATTATAGGGGGTTAGGAATGTGTCTCAGGCCAAATAGGTAAGATCCTCTGTTCTAGGAAAAAAAAAAAATACCAAAGAGAACCAGCAGGCTGAGGCAGGAGGATCACAACTTCAAGTCTAGCTGGGGAAATAATGACTTAGTGAGATTCTTAAAAGCGCTGAGGATGTCACTCAGGGTGAAGACCCTGAGGTAAATTTCCAACTGTTAAAAATAAAAATAAATCAGAGTAAGATATGTTCTCCCTCTCACCTGCATCCTCAGCCTCCCAGGTCTCTCCCCATAGGTGACTCTCAGAGGGTGTTCTTTGCGTGCTTTCTGGGGTATTTTATACAGGAAAGCAAACACGACTGTATCTTGGATACCTCTGAGAACTCAGATGGTATACAGCATACACCTAACCTGGGCTTTGCTCTTTTTGATTAAAAACATGTTGAGTGTTATTCCATATCAATACAGCCTTAGTTGCTTATTTGTTGCTGGGACAAATACTGGTCTCCACAACTTGGGGAAGGAACAGTCTCATTTTAGCTCAGTTTCAGAAGATCTCACACAGTCCACTCATGGGCATCTGGTAAAGGTGGAAGCACACAGTGGAGGTCTAGTCAGACAAACACTTGGTGGCATGGCAGACAGAAAGCCAAGTTAGGTAGGAGCAAGTCCATGTGTAGAGACTAAGGCAAAGCCTAGAGCTTTCCCAAGAGGAAGCTGTAACAATGTTTCTTCCTCCTTCATTTAGTTCAACTGCCAGTTGGGTGGTCCACACCGCAGGTCAATGACACACATCTAGAAGTTCAGCCCTGGGCACTTCCTCAATTTCAGCAAGTGGACACAAGTTGACCCTCCAGGTCAACCCCAAGCATCTGCCCCTTCCAGCTGGGCCTCATCTCCCAACAGCCCATGGTTTCACGGGTATCCCACAACTTGGAAATACATGAGACTTTTGGGAGGCATTCCAGATCTAAGCCATAGCATTTTGCCCCTGGGTCCTGAGAGACTCATGTCCATCTTCTTACGCAAAATGCATTTAAGTCATTTTCTAAGAGATGCCAAGGACTTAACTGTTCAAGCACTGCTAAAAAATCCAAGTCTAAAGGCTCCTGTGACTCAAGGCAAACTCTTAATTGTGAGTTACTATGAAAATCAAAGAAAAGCTAAATACAACATACAATGGCACAGAGAAAACATTCCCGTTCCAAAAAGAAGGGATGAGAAGATAGAAAGCAATCAGACCCACACAAGTTCTAACCCAGCAGGGTGAGGGTTAAATCCTGCAGCTCTCTGTCCACATTTGAGGTAAATTGTGGTGAGATATGTGTTCCAAAGGGCTTCAGTGCCCTACAGCATTGCTTCTGGGTGTAACCCCATGGCTTCTTCTTTGGGCTGGCTCTGTTCATAGCCTGTAGCTTTACTCAGCGGATGATCCATGTTTCTGGCATATCCACAAAGGTCTCTACTGCAGTTTCAGCTTCTTCTTCACAATTTCATGTCCTCCCAGGGGCACACTCCAAGGCCTTCCTCTGAAATCTAAGTGGAAGATTCCACAATCCCACAATTCTTGCATTCTGTATGCCCGTGAAACCAGACCATGTGGATGACACCAAGATCTTTTGCTGGCTTGGGCAGTAGTTTGGCTGCCTTTGGCCCCCTTAGATAACTGCTGCTGAGGTCTCTGTGTTCTCAGAAGGCTGAACTCCAACAAACACCTCTCTTTGGTCCTATAGGATGCCCTGGAGGACTCTTCTCAGAGAAAGATATTTCACTTTTCTACCCTTTAATTGGTAAAGGGTGTGGTCTTGCTGACTCCTGAGACACCCCTGAGGTATCTTTTTTACAGTCAGCTGTCAAGCACTTGGCTTTTTTTTTTTTTAGGGAGAGGGTCTCGCTCTGTGGTCCAGGCTGGTCCTGAATTCACTTCAGAGCCCAGGCTGGCCTTGGACTCACCGCAATCCTCCTGTCTCAGCCTCGCGAGTTCTGGGATTACAGGCGTGAGCCACCACGCCCAGCTTATGTGGTGTTGGGGAATCGAACTCGGGTACTTAGCGCTGGGCTTAGCACTTGCTCAAGCGCTTTAACTGCTGAGCCATTCCTCCAGCCCGACTTGGCTTATTTTTAATGCTAATCTCTTTAATATCCCTGTGCTCTTCTGCCCCATCTCTGCAGTCCCTTTCAGTCTTGCAAAACTGTTGTTGTGGTTAGGATCTGGAGTGTCCCCCAAAAGTCTCATGTATTTTAATGTTATGGATTGTCTATGGAGCCATGTAATGTTGGTGGATTGGGGTCTGGCCTGGAGGGGTGGATTGCAGTTGTTGGGATTAGGGGTGTGTGAGTTAAGACTAAAGGCGTGTGCGTTAAGACTAACAGTGTGTAGTGGCCACACATTCGATACCCAGATGCAGGAGAGACTGCGACTGGGACTTGGACTAGTCTCGATTAGTCTCGCTTGTCTGTGTGTGATGTCCTGAGAAGCTGCCTCTACCTCTCTCTCTGCCATGTACTTCAATTGCTGCCGGCCGCCCCTGAGTGGACTGTGACCTTCCAAAACTGTAAGCTAAAATAAACCTTTCCTTTTCCTAAAATTGTGGGTGTCAGATATTGAGTCACAGGAATGAAGAAGTAACTGAGACAACTGTAAACTTTTTACATCATTTTTCTATGCCATTTTTTCTACCAGATTAAGTAGTTCCCTGCCCTTAACCTCAATTTCAGTCAGTCTCTGGACAGGGGGAAAATGCCAACATACTTTTTTGCCAGAGGGTAGCATGCATGGTTTCTAGACCAACTGCCAATTAAGTCCTCCTTCTTATCTGAAACTTCTTGAGCCTGGCCTTTACAATTCATACTTCTATCAGCATTTTGGTCTTCTGAGCTCTAGCCAGAATCTCCAGAAAACTTAGCTCACATCATTCTTAGGCTTCACTAGGTAGCATCCTTTCTAAACTCCTCCCACAGACAGTTCCAAAGATTTCTAAACCACATAGTGGATAAAGTCACAGCAATTACCCTACTCCTGACAGCAGTTTCTGTCTTAGTTACTTACTTATTTATTCATTGCCGAGACAAGATACCCAACTCTACAACTTAAGGGAGGAAAAGTTTTATTTTATCTCACAGTTTCAGAAGCTCTTACACATGCCATTCGTGGGCAGTTGGCAATAGTGAAAGCACATGGCAGAGGTCTAGTCAGAGAAAAGCTCTTCAGGGCAAGGCAGAAAGAAAACCAAGTGAAGTAGAACAAGTCTGTATCTAGAGATAAGACAAAGGCTATAGCTTTCCCAGGAAGAAGCTGCAACAATATTTCTTTCCCCTTCTTTTACCTAGTTCAAGCTGCCAGTTGGGCCACCCACATCCAAGGCAGGTATACCCCCCTTTTACTTCCTGGCCCACAAGTGAATGACACATACCTGAAAGCTCTGCCCTGGGTGACCCCCAATCTCAACAAGTTGACACTATCCCTCCAGGTTGAGCCCAAAGCATCACCTTTTTCAGCCAAGCTTTGTTTCCCAGTGTCCCACATGGGCATACATATCTTACTATATCTAAATACATAAGGCTTTGTGGGAAATTCCAGATCTGAACCACACCAAATGCCAGAGAAAGAGAGAGAGAGAGAGAGAGAGAGAGAGAGAGAGAGAGAGAGAGAGAGAGAGTCTGACCTTTAGAACTTTCTCATGTCTGACTACAACAGTTTATGAGGTCCCTAATAGTGGACATTTAGGTTTTTGACAATCTTGGGCTATCACAAACAATCGAAGTTCTCTTTTTTTTTTTTTTGGGGGGGGGGTACTGAGGACTCAAACTGCCCAGGGCCTTCAGTCCAATTTTTATTTATTTATTTATTTTTTGAGACAGGGTCTCACTCTATAGCCCAGACCGGACGTGAACTCACTATGTAGCCCAGGCTAACCTTGTCCTCATGGCAGTCCTCCTAACTCAGCCTCCCAAGTGCTCGGATTACAGGCATGCACCACCATGCCTGTCTTATGTGGTACTGGGGGATCAAACTCAGGTACTTTGCACTTGCTAGGCAAGCGTTTTAACCACTGAGCCATTCCTCCAGGCCCCCACTTTTTGTTTTTTATTTTGAGACAGAATCTCGCAGGGTTGCTCAGGGAGAGCTTGACCTCCTGATACTCTTGTTCAGCCTCCTTGCTTGCTAATATTACAGGTCTGTGCCTCAGAACCAGCTTTATGCTCTCTTAGAAAAAGTGTCCTGGCATCTTGGGTACCCCCACATTTTACCTGCCACCAAAAGTCCCACTGTGAAGCTCATCACTGAAGTTTCCATTTAGGGATGCTGGTCATCAGAGTAGGGTCATCCAGTCTTGGCATATGACGCAGTCCAGATGCCAACACTTAAGTTTCGCTGTGTGCCAAGGTCCTAAACCCAACCTTAGCCAAGAAAGCCTTGAGGGACCCCACGCAGAAGTGTCACTGAATTTGGTGCTACCCCAGGCCATCTGTCAGCAAGAACTAGGAGCAGAAACAGGGACAGAGGTGTTGTCCAGCTGTGGAACCTATGCTGGCCCTGAGGGTCCCAAGGCTGGGGAAGAGTAGGGTATATGGCTGAGTGGGAGTAGTCAAGGGGAGGGAACTGAAGAAGGCATCTGGAGTATGGCTGAGGATGGGGTGGTAAGAGAAGGGCAGCTGAGGGTAAGTGATAACAGGTGTCAGAAGAGGGGTTAACAAGGAGAGGAGGCCCAGGCATGGCCAGCAGCTTACCGAGGTGTGGCTGTCCACCTGTGGGGCTGCAGCTAGTTGACTTAGGTCTGTCACGTTCCCAAAGAGCTCCTCCAGAGTGGGCAAGTCCTCCTCAGGCTCTGAGTCCAGCTCCTCAAGTGACCTCTTCCGGCTCCGGTTGCCTACTGTACTCTCCTCTCCTTGGTCTGGGGCATCCCAGGGAGCTGGAACGACTCCTAGATTGAAGAAATCTACACGTGATGGGCTCCAGTTAATGGGGTATGTGTCCCTGGGTGTCTGCACCTTTGGCATCTTGGGTGATTTGGGTGTTGGAGTCACACTGGGGCTGCAGAGCTGCTGGCTGGGGAGAAGTAGGTCCTGGTATAGGGGATGGTCCATGAGGCTGCCAAACAGGTTGGGCAAGAAGACAGACATCCAGGTGGCTGTCTGGACCTCTGTGGATGGGACAGTGTACTGTGGGGTCCCCTTCTGCCTGCCACTGTCCCAGACTCCAACCTTGTTCCAGACAGGACAACCTAAGATCAGTATGGGCAGGATGCAAAGGAAATCTCTGGGCATGGGATTTACAACCCTCTGGGACCCACTCACAGCAGGTCCACCTACACAGGTGAGGGAAACCTACCTTCCCTTTGAGCAAAGATGGGAACAGTCTGCTGGGGCCTGGCCATCCGTAAACCATGGGATGCTTGGTCCTAGAAGGAACCTGAAGGTTAGGAGATCCGTCACACCCAGAAAAGGGTTACTGCTCCACACCCGTGCCTTACTGGAGAGGTGGGTCTCCTCCTCCAAGCTCACCACAAGGACTCCATGTTGGCCATCATGCCACATAGTTAAGGGCAAGGGAATGACTTGACTTTTCCTTTCAAGAACATCACAGGTAAGTATAAGGATGTCAATGTTTTAACATTTTTAAAACCTTTATAAGAACAGCCAGGCCTAGTAGTGCAGGCTGTAATCCCAGCACTCTGGGAGGCTGAGGCAGAGCCAGTTGGGACAATTTAGAGAATTACCTTGACCCAATCTCAAAATCAAAAATAAAAATTGGCTGGGATGTAGCACATTGAGAAGGCCCTGGGTTTAATCCTCACTACCATAAAAAATAAATGAATTAAAACCAGCATAATTCAGTAGAAAAGCTATGTTTTGAGATGATGTCCCACATGTCCTGCTTGATTGATATCAGCCTTTAAGGCATTTTTCTGGGGGACGAAGGAGTGTCAGAGCTACCTGAAAGATGGTACAGATGCAGGACAGGGCAAGGATTTTGTATTAGGATTTTTTTTTCTTTCTTCCTGTTTTTTTTTTTTTTTTTTCTGAGACAATGTCTTAACTCTGTTTTCCAGGCTGGACCTGAACTCACTATGTAGCCCAGGCTGGCCTTAAACTCATTACAATCCTCCTGTCTCAGCCTTCCAAGTGCTAGGATTACAGTTGTGAGCCACCATGCCTGGTTTATGTGGGGCTGGGGAACTTGGGGTCTTGTGCTTGCTAGGCAATTGTGCCATTACTCCAGCCCTTTCATTAACACCTATCTGCGATACATAATAACAACCAGCTTCAGAAATTACAGCACTGATTTAAAGAGACCCTGGGAATAGCCCACGGCTCCGCTCTCAGTGTAAGGATCTGCTACCCCTTGTGTAAAGATGGACCATGGCCCATATGCATACATCCCCATGCACTCTGGCCTGTGCTCACATGACCTGCAGCTTGCAGCAAGGGCCACTGGAAGTCTCCTGTTTAACCATCAGAGGAGAAATGAGCACTGACTCAACACAGATCCACACCTGACAGCCACAAAGGACATTCACATCACCAGGACAATGGCGTATTATCCAACAGTAGCTAAATAATCAAAACAACTGAAAACATGTTACAGCAGACATGGGCAAGAGTGTGAGGAAACGTACTGTTGTTAGTACTTATAATGGCTTATTATTTTTAGAGGCCAATCTATCAGTATAAGAAACCTTATATAAAAGTCTATACCCAGAAGCGGTATCTACAAAAGATGGGGATGCACTAACCCCCAATTTTGTGCCTCTATAAATGTAATAACTAGGCTGGCCAAAACTGTCAGAAAACAACACTTAGGAACTCTGGATACTAATAAAAGTCAGCTGGATGTGCTCATATATATCTGTGGACCGAGCTACTTGGGAAGCTGAAGCAGAAGAATCACTTGAGCCCAGAAGTTCAGAGGCAGCTTAGTCAACATAGCAGGACCCTGTTGCAAAACAAATGCAAAACAAAACAATAAATTGAACAATGACCTCCAGGTACAATGGTACAGGCCTAACTCTAGCTACCTAGGAATCTGAGACAGGAGGATTCCAAATCCGAGGCCAGTCTGCACAACTCTGCAGCACCCTGTCTCAAAAACACAACAGACAAAAATATACAAACACGTAACTAGTAAGTTATTCAATGATATTAACAGATGTGCAAAGCATAAAGATTTATTTTGTGATAGTAAAAATATGAAGGGGAGAGATGCAATTATAAAGAAGCCAAGGTTTTTTTTTTTTTTAACTTTGACTTTAAATTCTTTATTTGCAAGCTCAATTAGTGACTTAATACCAAAGTCCTTATGTGGTATAAGGATACTGAACCCCAGGCCATGTGCGTCCTAGGCAAGGGTTCTAAGCACCAAACTAAGCCTCCAGCTCCAAGAAGCCAGATTTTGGGGATACTAATAAACTAGTATTAATTCAAGTTAACTTGCTACAAATTCATGACATAATCTTCAGAGAAACCACTATGAAAATAACTTTAAAATACACAGAAAAGGAAATGTGGAGGTAGTCAAAATGGTATTATCTTAGTTACTTATTTGTTGCTGTAACAGCATACCCTATATCCACAACTTAAGGGAGGAAAGATTTGTTTTAGTTCATAGTTTCAGAAAGTCTCACACAGTCATTTACAGGCAGCAGGCAGTGGGGGAAGCACACAGCAGAGGTTGGAGAGTTCACTTGGCACTAAGAAACTAAGTGAGGCAGGAGCAAGTCCATTTCCAGAGGCCCAGGCAAGGACAGAACTTTCCCAATAAGAAGCTATAATAATCTTTCTTCTTCCTTCAATTACTTCACGCTGCCAGCTAGGCTGCCCATATGGGTGCCCCCCTCACTTCTTGGTCCATCATCAGTAGCACACACCTGAAAGCTCTGCCCTGGGTAGCCCCCAATCTCAACAAGCAGACACAATCTCTCCAGGTCAAACCTCAAGCAGCCACCCCTTCCAGCCAGAGCCCACCTCCAAACAGCATATGATTCCAGTTATTACACTACAACCAAATACAAATGAGGCTTTTGGAGGACACACTCTCCAGGTCAAAACCACAGTAGGTGAATTTCAAAAATATCAACTAAATACAAAAGGCATTTATGAAAGGAAAAGACAGAAAACAAATAGCAAAATGGTAGAATTCCTTATCAGTAGTTAGTTTAAATGTAAATGGAATAAATTCTCTAATCAAAAGGTAAAGACTGATAAAATGAATTTTAAAAACATGGCCTAACTACATGTATTTATAAGAGTCACTTTGGACCCAAAAATAAAAATAGGTTAAAAATGAGAGGACAGAAAAACTATCCCATGAGAACAGTACAAAGCTGGTTGTAGGGGAACAGATCTGTAATCCAGCACTCTGAGGGGCTGAGACAAGGGGAATCAGAAGCTTGTCCTGGCCCGCAGGACCATCAACGAGGGCTCTAGGAAATAAGGGAGAAGGGGACAAGAGGCGTGAAGAATCGAGACAAGACAGGCTTTCTGATCAAGTCTCGTTTATTGCAGGTTAGGACAACGTATATAAGGAGAATAGTATGGGGGAGGTAATCTGTGTAAGCACGATTGCTATGGTCACCAAACCGCAAGACATCGTGGTTTCTTATCTGCTATTCTATGCTAAAATATTTAACAGAATGCCCCGGAAAAAGAAAGGCAAAGGTCATGTTAGTTTAAGCAGACAGTTCTCGGAGAAACTGGGTGTTTCAGAGTGACAGGGTGTTGGCTGCTCTCTTGTCAGCAGCACCGAGTACGGTAGACTTGAGCCAAGATGGAGTTGCTTATGTCCCAGGTCTGGGGACTCTAATACAGATGGCTCCCCACAGAAGCTCAAGCCCAGCCCAGGCAACTTAACAACTTGGAGAGACCTTGTCCTGAAATCAAAATTCAAAGATGGGCAGGGGGCGTAGCTCAGTGCTAAAATTCTATGCTCAATTTTCAATATCACACACACACAAAAAGAAAATAACCAAAGGAAATTTGGAGGCAGTTTTACTAATATTAGACTAAATACACTTTTAAGTAAAAAAATTACAAGACCAGAAAGAAAAACACATATTCATGTAATGGTGTCATAAAGAAAGCCCTAACAGGGATGTTGGACAAAGGGTACAAAATTTCACTTAAACTGGAGGCATAAACTCAGGCATCTATTGGGCCAGCCAACAGTGCCTCAGGGGTAGAACACATGTCTAGGGTGGGTGGCTGGCTCTGATCCCCAGGGCTGAAATAAAGAAAGAAAAAGAAAGAACTCTATTATATAAATCTGAGGTGATTGGGATCTGGAGTGTCCCCCAAAAGCCCCATGTTCCTATGGATCCTGTGTAGGGTTGGGAAGTGGGGCCTGGCTAGAAGGAGCAGATGCTTGGGATTGACCTGCAGAGGTGTGGGCTGGTTCCATCCTTCCTCCCAGTCAGTCTCTCTGTGTACCACCATGCTGTGAGGTTCTCTGTCTCTGGAACCCTGGCTCTGGTCCTGCCCCCGCTCTAGCCCTGCCATGTGTTTCCATCATTTTCCAGCCACTCACCTGTGAATGGACTGTGACTTTCTGAAACTGTAAGCTAAAACAAATCTTTTCTCCCTAAGTTGTGGGTGTTGGGTATTGAGTTACAGTGATGAGAAAGTAACTAAGACAGAAACTGGTACCAAAGAAGTGGGGTAGTTGCTGTGACTTTACCTGACCAAGTGCTTTGGAAGCCCTTTTGAACGGCTTTGCTGGAGGAATCTGGAAAGGTTTGAGGATGCCAGCTGGAGAAGCTGTGGAGTGCTCTGAGCTGAGCCTGATGGGAGATTCTTGTCAGAGTTCAGAAGAACAGAAGGTTCATAAAAGTGTGAATTGGAAAGGCTAGGCTCAAGAAATTTCAAATGGGAAGGAGGACTGTGTGCTATGCTCTGGCAAAAAGTTTGTCCGCATTTTGCCCTTGTCCAAAGACTTTGCCTGAAACTGAGATTAAGGGCAGTGAACTGCTTACTCTTGGTGGAGGAAATCTTAAGGTAGACTAATGTTCAAACTGTTAAATGGCTGCTGTCTGTGTTTTTTAGCCAGCTTTATGGCTAAAGACCGGATAAAATGGCAGAGAAAAACCATGGAGAAGGTTTGCAGTGTCAGGCCAAAATGGCCTGCAGTGGTGTGGCCAAAGAACACAAGGAAGTTAAAGAAATTAGCATCAAAAAGAAGCACCATCAGGGCTATAGGAAAGAGTCCAAAGTTAACGGGACACCTCCTTTCACCAACTCAAGGCTGGAAATAAGAGTGTTTTTGGCCTCAGGGCTAAAAGAAAAAATATCTTAAGAGTTCCAAGGCCTGGAGTTCAGACATTTAAGAACTCGGAAACTTCTACAGCATTTGTCCAAGGGGCCAGGCTACTGCTCAAGCCAGTGGCAGACCTTGGCAATGTCTGTGTGACCCTGGATTTATAGGCTTGCAGAGTGCTGGATTTGTGGGTTCAGGGAGGCTTCCCCTGAGATTTCAGAGGAAAGCCTTGGGGGTCAGGCAGTGTGTTCCTGGGAGGGCAATGTGAGAAGTTATAAAGAAGAAGCCCAAGGTGCAGCGGAGAACCCAGGAATTTGGAGAAGCCAGGAGCAAGGATCATCTTGAAGCTGCAGGCTGTGAGTGGATCCAACCCAAAGGAGAGAAGATGAAGATTTCAGCCAGCAGTGATGCTGTAAGGGAGGGGCGACCCAAGACCTTTGGAATGCACACCTTGCAGCTGTTTACTCCAGGTGCTACTCTACCTGGGACTATAGGATTTAACTCTTTCCCTGCTAAGTTTAGAACTGTTTTGGTCCTATTGCCTTTTATCCTCCTATTCTTCCCTTTGGAATGGCAATGTTTACGCTGTGCTATTTTATGTTGGAAGTGCTTAACTCTTTGGTTTTAACAGCTGAGTTTGCATTGTGTCTCAGAGGAGACTTGGGTCTTGGTCTTTTTAGCAGTGCTGAACTATTGGGACTTTAGCAACTTCAAAAAGGAATAATCACTTTTGCTAAGGGAATAAACTCAAGTCTTTTGGGGGCCAGGAGCAGAATGTGGTGGCCGGGATCTGGAGTGTCCCCCAAAAACCTCATGTTCCTATAGATATTATGTAGGGTTGGAAGGTGGGGCCTGGCTGGAAGGGGGCATGTATGTGGGGCTTGACCTGGAGGGGTGTGTGCTGGTTCCACCCCTCCTCCCAGTCTCTCTCTATACCACCACGTTGTGAGGATCTCTGCCTCTGGAGCTCTGGCTCTGGGCCCTGCCATGTGCTCCCACCATTTTCCTGCTGCTCACCCATGAAAGATTGTGACTTTCTGAAACTGTAAGTTAAAATAGATCTTTCCTCCCAAAGTTGTAGATGTCAGGTATTGAGTCACAGTGACAAAAAAGTTACTAACATAAATACAATAAGTACAGTTATGAAGGATGTGCAGTATTGTTGAAAATTGCTACATGAGTATATTTCCTCAGCAGGAAAAAAAATGATACGTGAAATAATGCCTATACAAATTAGCTCACCTTAGCCATTCCACAAGGTAGACACACTTCAAAGTACCATATAGTACGTGACCAATATATGCAATGTTTATTTCTTTATATTAAATTTAATTAATATAAAGAAGCTGTAACAATTAGAAATCTATATGTACCTAGAAAGAGCCCCTAAATATATGAAGCAGGTTGACAGAACTGAAGAGACAAAGACGGTATAGATAAAACAAAAGCCTTGGCTTCAACACTCTACTCTCAATAAAGAAACTATGAGAGCTGGGGTGTGGCTCAGTGGTATAGCCTTTGCCTGGCACAAGCGAGGCCCTGGACACCACTCTCAAAAGACAGACACAAAGGCAGATAGACAGATGGATAGACAGACAGGTAGACACAAAGGAGAAAGGGAGAGAGAGGATCAAAAGAAAATATTAAGATCAAGCTGGCTGTGGTGGTGCATGCCTGTGATCTTAGCACTCTGGAAGGCTGAGACTGGAGGATCACAAGATCACAAGTTCGATCCCTGCCTGGGCAACTTAGTGAGACCCTGTGTCAAACAGACAGTAACAAAGGCCTGAGGATGTAGCCCAGAATGAAGGCTCTGGGTTCAATGCCTACTACTACGAAAATAAAAAAAAAGATCAAAGGAGAACAGAAGACTTGAACAACACTATAAACCAACAGAACCTACCAGGCATACACAGAACACTTCACTCAATAGAAGCAGAATATATTTGCTTCTCAAGGACACATGGAACAATTTTCAGGAGAGATCATGTGTGAGGTCACAAAAGAAGTCTCCATTAATTTCAAAAGATTGAAATCATAAAGTGCTTTCTGGTCCCAACAGAAATTCACAAGGCTACATGAGATCTTGTATACAAATATCTACGAGAACACCATTCACATAGCCAAAACCAAGTGGGCACAGGCCACACACTTGTCATCATCAAATGGAGAAACCAAACGTGGTACCTCATCCACAGCAGCCATAGAAAAGGAAAAAGGACAGATACATGCCACAATGCTGCTGTATCTGGGAAAGAACCCAGCCCCAACGGCTACATATTACAGGGCTCTGGGTTCCACATACAACAAAGTGTTCTGATAGGCAAATCCAGGTGACAGAAAGCAAGTTCACAGCTGGCTAAGATTGGGAGAGAAGACAGAAGTTGGGGTGACAGCTACAGGGCAGGGTATTCCCATTTGGAGGTAAAGGTAGCACAACTCAATGTACTGCATGTGGGTGAACTGTACAGCATACAAATCGTATTTCAATAACTTTTTAGAAAGTGAATACACATAGCTGGGTGTGCTGCCACGCACCTGAAGTCCCAGCTACTCAGGAGGCTGTGGTAGGAGGATCATTCAGGCCCAGGAGTTCAAGACTAGCCAGGGTAACTAAGCAAGACCTTATCTAAAAGAAAAGAAAAGAAAAGAAAATACATAAGAAGAAAAATTGAACTTCACTGCACTGCGGAAGCCAGACCTTTTCTTCTTTTTTGCAGGTCTGGGGGTGGAATGCAGGGCCTTCTATGCTAGCACATACCCAGGGTACTCTTTGGTTTTGAATTTGAGACAGGGCCTTCTAAAGTTGTTAAGTTACCTAGGCTGGGCTGGAACTTGTGAATCTTTCTGCCTCAGCCTCCCAGAGTGCTGGAATTACAGGCCCCTATGCCACTGGGCCTGGCCAGAACTTATTTTTTTTTTTTTAAACAAACCGTTCAAAGAAGCACAGCCACGGGAAGCTGTTTCCACACATTAAAGAGGTTCAAGCTGTACTTGATGGTAGAGGCAAGAAAGAATGACAGGACAGACAGACAGGCCAAAGAATAAAAAGCAACGGCAAGCCCTTCTAGGAAAATTCAGTGTGAGCCATCCTCCTTTTTGAGGATTTGCAGGTGTGTATGGGGGGGGGGGGGGGGGGGGGGGGGGGGGGGGGGGGGTGGGCGGGACAACTAAAATTGCTCTTCTGGAACACCTGTATCTGGGGAGCTTAAAGTACCAAGTGAGCCCCTAACAGCTGCCAACGACAAGGAAGCATTTATCAACTCAGCCAGGCCGACACTCCGCATTCGGCATTCGAGGCCACAGAGATGAGCCAGTCAAACATAAAAACAAACTGCTGAGGCATCAGGCAACCAATGCCACACAGGCCCTGTGAGCCGGGAGTGGGGGATGCAGGCGCGACAGGGATTCTCCCCTGGTGGAGCAGTTTCTTTTCTGAGCACAAATGCCTTCTGTGTCATCCCAACAATGCAGAGTCCTGGAAGTTCAGGCGACACAATGCCTGCCTTTGTTCTGGTCCCTAGCAAACGGTTTTTGCTGTTCCACTTTTGGCTGCTGCTTAAGAACCCCCAGCTGGCAGCCGGCCAGCTCTGTGTCTGCAGGTTCAGCAGTTCATGCTGCGGGCAGGGGAACCAGGGCAGAAGCATTTTATGAAGGATCACAGGAGAAAACATGTCATTCACTGTGCATCTCAGCCCGTCCAAGTTGGTTCTCCAGTCATTCAGGCACACAGGAGACATTCTGTCTCTGTGACCCAGTGCCCAGCCCTGGGGGGTTCTCCTAAAATGACGTAGTGGGGGTCACAGGACATGAACATACCATAGGCCACAGACAGATACCAGGTGCAAATCACATTAACTTGAAATTGAAGTACAACAAGCACACGGAAAAGGTACCAGAATAAGAACACAGCTCTGTGAATTTTCACAAAGTAAACCTACCCAGGCAACCAACACTCAAATAAAAACAAACAAAAGACTCCCAAGATGTCTTCCTTACCTCCTCCAACTCCCACTGCTGTCCCAAAGGGATGCCTGTCTGTTTTAAAAACATTGTTAGCTGGGATCTGGTGGCGCATGCCTGTAAACCCAGCATTTTGGGAGGCTGAGGTAGGAGGATCCCACATTTGAGCCCAGCCTAGGTAACTCAGCTACTTCAAAAATGAAACATAGACTGAGGAGGTAGCTAAGTGTCAAGCCTTGGGCTCAATCCTTAGTACCACTCACACACACAAAAAATGTAAACAGAATCATACTCTGTGAATTCTTTTGTGCACTGTTTATGAGTGTTTCTTTTTGTTGCTGTATAGTAGTTCACTACATGATTATCAGCACAGCTATCCTATTAAAGATGAACATTGTCTTTTCTGGTGCTGGGAATCAAATCCAGGGCCTCCAACATGGTAGGCAAGTGCTCTACCCTGATACCGAGATACATCCTCAGCCTAATGCTGGACATCACTGTTTCCCAACTTCTACTGTCATGAATAATGTTTCCAACAACAGTGTTATAACTTACACACAGCCAAGGTACCAGAAGGTACACACACAATCCCCCTATTTCGTTTGGGAATGCACCCCACTATCAAACAGATGAGTCTTGGGAGAAGGTGTGGGAAAAAAAGCCCAACTGTTCAAATTTCCAAAGGATGGACATAGAGACTCAGGGAACAGCAACATGAGGCTTGACACAACCTTGCAAGGTGGGTGTCTGTTGCCCAGAAATGCACAAGATGGCTACAGCAAGCTTTCTTTCCCCGTAATGTGCAGGTGTCTGCCTCTGGTTTCCCATTGGCTGGAATTACAGAAGTGACACCTGAATGTTGCCTAATTTTTTTTTTTTTTTGAGATAGGGTCCTGCTCTGAAGTCCAGGCTGGTCCTGAACTTACTACATAGCTCATAATGGCCTTCAACTCACAGCAATCCTCCTGCCTCAGCCTCCCAAGCGCTGGGATTGCAGGCATGCACCACCATTTCTGGCTTATGTGCCACTGAGGAATCTAACTCAGGGCTACTGTGCTATTCCTTCAGCCCATGCTGCTAATCTCTGAGGAACAATGCTGTCAGTATTGTACTGGAGGACATATGGTCCCTCAGAGGTGACGTGGTAACCAATCAGCCCTCCTTCCTTTGGTAGCTTGGCACATGATCAGTGCATAGCCTGTGAAAGCAAAGCCCACCAAAATGTTCTCAAGAGAAAGAGCCATTAGGAAACAAGACAAAGGTGGCAGGTGGTCTCCATTCCACAGCCCCTCCAAGAACAAGCTGCCTTCCGTACTCCTTCCTCACGGTAGGTATGTCCACTCAGGTAGACAAAGCCAAACACTTTCAAAGTGGTGGAATCAACTTCCTCTCTGGATTTCTCAGCTTTTCACTACTATGATGAGATAAATACCTGAGGGTGGGCTACTTACGAAGAAAACAGGTCAGTTTTTTAAAATTTGCCCTTCCAGCAGGTGGTTCTTTATCTTTTTTGTTTCCTTTTGGAGACAAGTATTTATTATGTTGCCCAGGATGGTCTCAAACTCATGCACTTGAGTGACCCTCTTGCCTCAGCCTGGCATAGGACTACAGGACTGCAGGCAAGCTGTCTCCTTGGGTATTTGTTTATTTTCATTTCTCTGATTCTAATGGGCCTGAGAGCTTTTCCCTATAGTGTTGTCCATCTAGGTATCTTATATAAAGTGCCTGTCTGTGTCTGCGGCTCATTTTCTCTTTGAGGTGCCCTTTACACAACATACTGGTCTGTGGGCAGTCTTTCTACAGATCCTCAAAACGCCCTCCTACCCCCACACACCTGTCAGCTGTACATGCCGAAAGTATTTTCTCCTCTGGAATGGCTTATCTTTCACTCTCTTAGTGGTATATTTTCTAAGTTTACTGTTTTTTTGTTTGTTTGTTTTTTGAGGGGTGGTGTTGGAGTTTCTTGCCATATTTTCCAGGCTGGCTTTGAATTTGTGATCCTCCTGCCTTATGCTCTCAAGTGGCTGGGATTACATACCTACACACCTGTCTTACTGGTGCATTTTGATAAAAAGAAGTTCTTGACTCTGTGAGTCAACATTTTCTTCTATGGCTAGTGGTTTCTGCATTCTGTTTAAGAAATCTTCCTGGGTTGAAGGACTAGCACAGCGGTTAAAGCACTTGCCTAGCAAGTATAAGGTCCTAAGTTCAATTCCCCTGCACCACACAAGCTGGGCATGGTGGTGCACACCTGTAACCCCAGCACTTGGGAGACTGAGAGAGGAGGACTGCCATTAGTTTAAAGTCAGCCTGGGTTACAGAGCAAAAGACAATGTCAAAAAAAAAAAAAAAAAATCCAGACAACAAGTAATCTTCCTCTAGGGTTGGGGTTGCAGCCTAGTGGTTAAAGTACTTACCTAGCAAGCACTAGGCCCTGAGTTTGATCCTAAGCACCACATAAGCCAGCCAGGCATGGTGGTACATGATTGTAATTCCACCATTCAGGAGGCTGAGGCAAGGGTGTCACCATGAATTTGAGGCCAACCTAGGCTACATAATGAGTCCAGGAACAGCCCGGACTATGGGTAAGGCATTGTCTCAAAAAAAGAAAGAAAGAAAGAAAGAAAGAAAGAAAATAAAGCCATCTTCCCCTACCTCAGAGTCAGAATATATCTTTGTATGTCATTTTTGAGAATTTTTCTTTTTGGGAGACAAAAGTTTTGCTCTGTAGTCCAGGCTGGTCCTGGACACGCTATGAAGCTATCTTACTTAGTTACCTGTCATTGTTGACAGAATACCTGACATCCACAATTTAAGGCAGGAAAGATTTATTTAGCTCACAGTTTCAGAAGGTCTCACACAATCAGTTCACAGGGCAGCTGGCAGCAGTAAAGACACACAGCAAAGACAGGCTGGAAAACTGCTCAGACAGAGGCCGAGTCAAGCAGGAGCCAAGCCGATGTCTGGAGACTAGCCCAGGTTAAATCTCTCCCAAGGAGAAGCTGTAAAAATGTTTCTTCTTCCTTCCTTTAATTACTCCAAGATGCCAGGGTGGGTGCCCTTCCTTCACAGGTCAACAACACACACCCTGGTGCCCCCAATGGCAACAGACGCAATCTTTCCAGGTCAAACCCCAAGCATGCCCCCTTCCAGTCAAGCCCTACCTTCCAATAACACACAGTTCCAGATAGATAAGGCTTTTGGGGACACTCAAGATCCAAACAATAACATTGACCTGGGTTGGCCTCCAACTCAAGGCAATCCCCTTCCTCAGTCTCTCAAACACTCACACACAAGTGTGTGCCACTATGCCCAGCTTATGTGGTACTGGGGAATTGAATCCAGGGCACTGCATTTGCTAGGCAAGTACTTTAGCAACTGAGCTGTGCCTCTGGCCCAGGATTTTATTTTATTTTATATTTTGTATCTGGATCTGGATCTGAAGTCCACACAAGGTATATTTTTTCCCCTTGATGCTGAGGATTGAACTCAGGGCCTGGTCTGGGCTAAGCTAGCACCCTACCACTGGGCTATACCCTCTGCCCTGAGATACACTTCCACTTCATTTTTAAAATTAATGCGTAACTTAAAGCTCACAAATCTTGTGTTCAGCTTGATGAAGCCTTCCATAGATATATGTGTTTATATACAGTGTGTGTGTGTGTTTGTGTGTGTGAGAACACCACCCAGCTCAAGGTACTGAACATCTGTTACACCCTAGAAAAATGTCTCACATATCTAATCCTTAATCCCCTCTGGGTTAACCCTACTCTACCTCTGTCATTACTAATTAGTTTGCTTTCTTTTCTTTACTTTTTGTAGTGCTGAGAATTAAGCCCAGAGCTCTGTACTTAATTACATCCCCAAGCCCTGTTTTATTTTTTATTTTGAGATAGGATCTCTCTAAGTCTTGCCCAGTCTGGGCTCAAATCTGTGAGCCTTTAGTCTTAGCCTCTCAGAGTGCTAAACTTAAAGGCCTTCATCACCAGACCCAGCATATTTTCCCTGTTCTTGAACTTCATGCAGTTTGTACAGTTTTTTGTTTTGTTTTGAGACAGGATCTTACTTTGTATAGTCTAGGCTGGACTTATATTCACTAGGTAGCTTAGGATGGCCTCAAACTTACAGTCGTCCTGCCTCTGCCTCTTCAGTGCTGGGATTACAGGAATGTGCCACCATACCAGGCTCTATTCTCCATTTTGAAGACATTTCAGAACTACTGAAAGTTATAAAAATAAGACAAAGAATTCCCGCCTGCCCTTCACCTAAATTCCCCAAGTCTCAACACTTTCCTCTGTGTGTTGTACTGTTATTTCTCTTCATCCTGAGAGCACCCATGGAAGCACGTGACTGTGACACCGTGAGGGCCAGCCAGTTACTTTACAGCCTATCATTTGTATTCATGAGTTCTTTCCTCATGATTAGATTCAGGTTCCAGTTAGGGCAGGAATACAGGATGTGACTCCGTCCTTCTCAGGGCATCCTGCCAGAAGGGATGTGATGACAATTATACCAGTGTACAACTGCAAGGTGCCAGGTCTGCCAGGTTTCTCTGCTCTAACTTTACTATCTTTCCCTTTCCAACTAATCAGACCTTGTGGGAAGAAGCTCTGGGATTTTTATAAACATCCTGTTTCTCCTCATTCTTTCATTTCTGCTTCTACCATGCACGGATGGTCCTTGTCTGGAATGACTCTTACTTCAGTGACTGAAAACTAGACCCTTCCCAGGGCCTTCACACTGAGCTACACCCCCAGCCCTTTCTGTTTTTTTTATTTTGAGACAGGATCTTACTAACTTACTAAGCTGCCTAGGCTGGGCTTGAATTTGTAATCCTCCTGCCTCAGCCTCCCAAAGTGTTAGGATTACAGGTTTCCATCATTATACCTTCAAACTGAAATCTAGAAGACTATGGGACAGGTACCATGAAAACATTCCCAAAGCCACCCTCAAAAAAAAAAAAAAAAAGTAAAGTAAAACTAGCAAAAGGTGGTAGTGGCAGTGAAGCCTTCTCATGCAAAGTATGCCCTTCCCCGGGGGAGCCTGGGGGTTAGGTTGGCTTCCAGAGGGGACACATGCATGTACACAAACCATCCCCAAAGTCAGCTGCAGTTTGGGAAAGTTCTGTATGCTCGAAGCACCTGTTTCCAGGAGGACCACGGACCAGCCGTGGTGAAGAGAGGGACCTGGGACCAAGTCCAGCGGATGCTGCGGCCCCTAGGGCCCATGTCACTCATCACGGCTAGAGACAGAACAGGGTGTTAACTTTGGCTCTGTAATCCCAGGAGCTTCTCACTCAGCCGGGTAACAGTCTCCAAACTGGGATCCTGCTCTCTGTTTAGCCCTCTGGCTGCAACATTTTGGATATATCTGAATGAATATTTCCGTCTGCTGACAGCAGCATTCAGGTTCACCCCACAGACTTGACAAAACTTTTCCTTCTATTGCCAAAATTCAATAGAGTGGTAAATTCAACACGGTATAATATAGGTTTAAAATAATAATGCTGTTTACAGACAAGCAGCTCAAAATGTTATCTGAAGTGCATAAACTATCAACTTTTTAATTTTTTGGTGGGTTTTTCATATATTTGGAAAAAACTGAAATCAGTTAATGCAGTAGAAGGATTAAATACCCAACCTGGGCCAAACAAGCAGCTGTGCTGGAGGGGATTCCAATATTGTAGAGCTGAATCAGTGAGGCTCTGCGGGAACAGTGTCACCAAGTGGGCTAAATCCCAGAAGCTCTTTGGGCAGGTAAAATGATATTTTAAAAAATGAGAGAGGTTGGGGTTACAGAGAAACAAGGTCTTCATGTGAGCTCATAAAACCAGTAAATCAGCAGACCTAGTGGTGCAGGTCTGTAATCCCAGCACTCTGGGAGGCTGAGGCAGGAAGATTGCTAAATTTGAGCCTAGCCTGGTCAATTTAGTGGCTTAGTGAGGCCCTCTCTCAAAATCAGAAATAAAGAAAGAGCAAAGGGTACAGCTCAGAGCGAAGGTCCTGGGCTGGATCCTCAATACCACTAAAAGAAGAAAAAACAAAACAAAACAAAACAAAACAAAACAAAAGAAAAAAATCCAGTAGTCATAAAGAAGCAGTACTAAGTCTTTACCCAGAATGCAGTTCCCATGAGATGAGCCCTGTGACGCAGGAACTGAGGAAACGACTGCCCAGCAAGCCTCCACCCAGTGCTGCTTGTGTGTCAGGCAGTGTACTGAGCACCAGGAAACCCTGGCTGAGAACAAATGGCCTCAGCCAGGCCTGGTGGCAAACGCCTACAATCCCAGCACTCTGGGAGGCTGACACAGGAATATCTCAAGTTCAAGCTCAGCCTGGACAACTCAGTGACTTAGTGAGACCCTGCCTCAAAGTCAAAGAAAAATTAAAAATAAAATTTAAAGAAAAAGACTAGAGATGTAGCTCAGTGGGAAGGCTCTGGATTCAATCCCTAGTAACACACAACACACACACACCACACACCACACACACACACACACACACACAAAAGAAATACGGTCTCTGCCTTGGAGGACCTGACAGCAGGGGAGGGTTCTAACCTGCGGCAGACCTAGAACAATTGATGTGACCAGACCATGAGTCTTGGTGTCAGCTCCCCTGGCTGCCCTGAGCAAGTGTACCACCTTCCAAGGCACTAATCTGCCTGCCCACCAGGTGTTCTTGGGCAGGAGCCAGCCCACCCCAGGGACTTCTTCCCCCTCTAACCCACAAAGTAACCCACTTATACTGGCACTTCCGTGCTCTCCCGGGCTCCTGCACAGGTCGTCCTTTCTGCTGCCAGGGCCTCCAACTCTGAAATCAGCAATGACTTGACCAGCACCACCATGGACTACCCAACTCTCTCCTCAGAGCTAAGGTGCTGGAGATTTTAAGGGCACTTTCATGCCGCCAAAGCTGACAGAAAGCCGTCAGAGTGATGGCACAGAAGGACACCACCAATTGTGGGATCCAACCCAACGTCAGAGCTGTGACAACGAAGCATGCACTCTAGAGTCAGGGACAAGAGGGATTCTGGTTTGTCCAGGGTACTCTAACTGTTCTATGCTGAGAACCTTATGCTGAGTGCCCTGTCTGGGACACAGGAGGGGACAAAGGCCCCTCTACAGTCCAGTCAGGGAATAGAGAATTAATAGCTAAACTACCTTCTTCATCTCAAGCTCCTAAAATCCCCAGCCAGGACCTGATGCCCCTCAGATGACAGACTGCAGCATGCGTGCGTGCGTGCATCCGTGCGTGTCTGTACAGCTGGGAAATGAACCCAGGTCCTTATACACATAAGGCAAGCTCTCTATGCCCCAAGTCCCTCGACCACAACAATCTTAAAACTCAGTCCTGCTGGGCTGGTGGTCCAGGCCTATAATCCCAACACTGAGAAGTTGAGGAAGGAGGATCACAAGTTTGGCAACTAAGTTTGGCAACTTAGCAATGTGGCAAAGCCCTGTCTCCAAATCATTAAAAAACAAAAACAAACAAATAAAAAAGGGCCAAGGACACAGCTCAGTGTGAAGGTCCTGCGTTCAATCCCCAATACCACAAATAAATATAAAAATGAAGAGAAATAATCTTTCTTAACGTGTAGCTGGGATGCTAGTTATGGAGTATAAAATGTAGCAAGGCAATAGCAATTCTGATTATGAGAGCTGTCCTGTTTTTATGAGTACTGCTATGTCAAGATGCCCTCTGCCTAACACCATGTTTTCTATCTGTCCTTTTAAACACATATGTAATAACGTAGGAGTACCAATGAGGAGGGTGGCTCTCAGCAGCACGAGCTCCACTTGCTGTGACCAAGATGAAACAAAAGGAGTTTTAACCCCAAAGAGCAGTACAATAGGATCCAGTGTCATAAACTCCATGCTCATCAGCTGGACAGGGACTGACACCAGAATCTTTTCCTGGAAACATACACAGGAACTACCCTTTATGTCCTAGGGAACATGTTTTTTTCTTTTTGAGACAAGGTCTGGATCTGTAGTTCAGGCAGGTCCTGAACTTGCTATATAGCTAGGCTGGCCTTGAACTCATAGCAATATTCCTGTTTCAGTCCCCAGAGTGCTGGGACTATAAGGCATACACCACTACAACCAGTTTTTGTGGTGCTGGGAATCAAACCAAGGACCTAGTGCTTGCTAGGTGAGACTTTTAACCACTGTGCTATTCCTTTAGTTCCGGTGTGCTGGGAACATCAGGAAGCAAACACAAGTCTGGTCTTGTGGCACACACCTGTGATCTTGGCACTCTATGAGGCTGAGACAGGAGGGTCACAAGTTCAAGCTCAGCCTGGGCAAGTCAGTGACTCAACAAGATCCTGTCTCAAAATAAAAAATAAAAATGAGGAACTGGAGGAATAGCACAGCAATTAGAGCTCTTGCCTAGCAGGTGTAAGGCCCTGAGTCTGAGTCCCCAGCACCATATAAAGTGTGATAGCTCACACCTATAATCCCAGCACTCAGGAGGCTGAGACAGGAGGACTGCTGTGAAAGGGAGGCCAGCCTGGGCTACAGAGTGAGTTCAGGCTATAAGCCTAGACTACACAGCAAAACCTTGTCTCAAAAATATATTGGCATATGCCATCACACCGGTTTATGTGGTGCTGCAGAATCAAAACAAGGGCCTCGGGGCTTGCTGGAGATGTACCTCAATGTGAAAGCCCTGGCCTTGATCCTAGGTACCGCAAAAATAAGTAAGTGAAAAAAAGAAAAAAGGCAAATACAACAGGTAACATCAACCAAAACCTAAGTGGGCTCTCCAAAGAGTCTCAGGAAAGCTCCAGGCCAACCAGTCAGGCCTTGGTACGGGGCACAGAGGGGCTGGTCCACCTTGGTGTGGGGTCATTCATGTGCCAGACATAGTACCAGGCCCAAGAGAAAACCCGCACACGCAGCCCACATCTGCTCTGGACCATGGAAACCGCGAAAACAGAAACGGAGACCCTCCTGCCCTGGCTTTGGGACGCGAGTCCCGTGGCCGTCAACCAGCAGGCCCCGAGGCCCCTCCGCGGCGTCTCACCCGGGAACAGGTCCTCCTCCGGACACCCTCAGCAGAGCTGCGGCAAGGCGACCCACGCTGTGAGTAGGGCACGGCTCAGGGAATGGACCAGCGCGGGAACAGGAAGCAGAGCAGGCCGCCTGCGCTGTGGCGCTAAGACCTCAGGACAGTCAAGGGACTGGCTTCCGCTCAGGAGCGCGCATGCGCACTTAGGCACGTGCCGGGACGCATGCTGTGCTAGGGCCACGTGCCGGGGCCACGTACGCAGCAAAAAGACTGCGGCGCCGCCCCCTGGTGGCCGCCTGGCCCTGCACAACAGACGCTTTTCAGAGGCGGAGCTCGCTGCCGGCTCTTTGCTAGGATTGTCACTAAACCCTCCCGACGGAGGATGGCTTCCGCTCTGCAGATAGCGACCCTGAGGCACACGCATGATCAGGGCAGACTGTGGTCACTGCGTGGCCCAGCCGTTTGAATCTTTCCCAAACTGAGATGCCACCGTAGGTTGCACGTGTGGCGCGCTAGGTTCATAACTCCGCCATGATGAATTCGCCCGGTCAGCTTTGAGATGAGCACCACGTTCTGTAGCCACTTCCAGTGAGCTGATCTCTCATGGCACCTGACCCAAGTCCCAGTTACTGGGGGAGTGGGGACGGTCACTTGAGCCCACAAGTTCAAGACCAGCCTGGGCAACACCGCAAGATCCTGTCTCAAAACAAAACAAAATCAAACAAAAACCATCACCAACAAGAACAATTTTGGGAGGCTGAAGCAGGGCAAGTTCTAGCTGCCTGGACAATTTATTAACTTAGCAAGACCTTGTCCCAAATGAACAATAAAAAGAGATTTAGCTCAGGGGTAAGGCCCTGTGTTCAGTCTCTGGTACTGTAATAAATAATATAAAAGCAAGCCAGATATGGTGGCACTGGCTTATAATCCCACCATTACTGGACAATGAGGCAGGAGGATCACAAGTTTGAGCTAGTAGCTCAGTAACTTAGTGAGAGCTTGACGCAAATACATAAATTTAAATGGGCTGGGGTTGTAGCGCATGCAAAGGCCCTGGGTCAGTCCCCAGTGTGGGGGTGGGGGTATCTGAGAGTCCTTGAATAGGGATCCTAATGAGGGGCCTGACTGAGGAGAGGGATTCAGGACAAGTTGGCCTTGCCCTTTCCTGTCATTCCATGGGAGCAGTTGCCTGCTCTTCCAGAGGTCAGCCTGGTGACATGCCACTTCAATTATTTTATTCCCTTATAGCCTCTCCTTCCTGTAATTATCCTTGATGGCTTGTGTAGTGTGGATGGAAAGCACCACGCATGTTGTCACTGTAACTTTCTGTGCCCCCACTGTTAAATACAGCTTACAGGAAAAGTCACCATGCTGGGGGATGCATGATGAGCTGAATGCTAAAACTGGCCATTTTAGAAGAAGAGGAAGAAGAGGAGGAAGAGGAAGGAGCACGAGAAGAAAGAGGAGACTCACAGCAACCAATCAAAAGGGGCCCAGTGTGAGTTGGAATGCTGGGACAGTCCCCACTGCTTTAAACTGAAGAAACTTTGGCTGGCTCTGTTGGCCTACACACATAGTCTTGTTACTGTGAGAGGCGAAGGCAGAAGGATAACAAACTGAGCTTAGCCTGAATTTAGCAATTTCACAAGAGCCTGTCTCCAAGTAAAAAAGGCCCTGCATTCTACGCGCGTGCAAAAGTTTTGTTTTTAATTTGTTTTTTATTCTTCTGTTTCTGCTTTCCTCAGCCCTTTTCTATCTCTGCAGTCAAACTACTCTGCTCAGCTCAATGGAACTTTCATTTTATGGACTGAGGTGTTGCCCAATTCTAGAATCACAAGTAAGAAACAATTAAGATCTTTAAATTAAATGTATTGTAATTTTGCCTCTTGATGCTATAAAAGGGACCTCCGAGGCTCTGAAAAGTTAAGTAAGTTACCCAGAGTCACACAGTTGCTGGATATAGGGCCATTTCAACAATTCCTTCCCTGACACCAGAGCCCACACCTTTTCTCTGTATTCTACTGCTTGATTTCCAAACTACTATTAGAGAGAAAATAGAAAACCCATCCACAAAGAAGAGGAGGAGCCTAATACAATTCAGAAGTCTAATGAACTGACTATGAATAACATTGAACCTGGCTCTCAGCTTCTTCAAAGCAAGAAAAAAAAAGGGGAGGGACTCTATGCCTCTTTCTATAATACAGAGACTACAGTAAAGAAAATAGAGTTCTTTTTTCTTTTCTTCTTTCTTTCTTTCTTTCTTTCTTTCTTTCTTTCTTTCTCTTTCTTTCTTTTTTTGTCAGTACCGGGCATTGAACCCAGGGCCTTCACACTGGGCTACATCACAATCCTTTCATTTTATTTTATTTTTATTTTGAGACAGGGTCTCTTTAAGCTGGTAAGTTGCCCAGGCTGGACTTGAATTTGAGATCCTCCTGTCTCAGCCTCCCAGAGTGCTGGATTACAGCTGTGAGGCACTGGGCCTAGTTAGAACTTGTTTTCTAATTTTCAGTTCCAAAAGTAATTTCTCATACAGGATCTTTTGCAAGGATGGTGTGTAACAAAAATAAAAATTGGATAAACAGCTATACAAGAAGCCAGACTAACAATTATCCTCTGCAAGGCACTCATCCATTCTGTGACTGGTCAACCAACACTGGGCAGCTGCTACCATTGCTGCCAAGATTTCTAACACAAACAGGGCTTTCACGTTGAGCTACATCTACAGCTTCATCATGGAGACATGGGCCTGGTGGCACAGATCTATAATTCCAGTACTTTGGGAGGCTGAGGCCAGAGTCTGGACAACTTAGCAACACCTTGTCTTACAATCAAAAAGTTTGTTGTGAAGGCTTCAGGCTCAATTCCCAGTATCACAAAACAATCAAATAAAAACTTTCTTTTCCTTACAAATTACCCAGCTTCGAGTATTTTATTATAGCATCAGAGGGTGGACGAAGACCCTCAGCTTCCTTGAAGGCCAAAGAAAGGCAGGTGTGTGCTGCAGAGAGGACAGAGAGTGGGTGGGACGTGGGGGCTGCTTTGGGAGAAGACCAGAGTGAATAGATGAAGGGGGTGGGAGGACAGACGCTGAGCTCCTGTCTCAGGACCTCTTTCCTCAGTGACATACAGGGTGGGCAGGGCTGGAGAAAGAGCAGAGTAGGTAGAAGAAGCTCCACACCCACCCTTCAGGCTCAGACAGGGGTGGCAGTCACCAGCCCACCATGGGTATCCCAGCTGTGCTAACCTGGGAAGGAAAGGCCAGGGGAAGAAAAGCTTAGGTAAATTTAGTGTTGGATGCTAGTGAGGAAGGAGCGAGCAAGCAAGCGCATGACAATGCCATGGAACCACAGGAGCAGGGGACTGTCCCAGATAGGGCAGCACTGGCCACTCCCTTGATTCCTTCCCCGACACCCTCTGCCCTTCTCCCTGCGCTGTGCTTTGGCTGGGTACTGCTTCCCCTGGCTGCATCAAGGGACTCCTTTGTGGCTGCTGGCTGGTGCTGGCAGGTGCAGGGAGGGCCTGGAGGCAGGGCCATCTGCATGGGCACAGCCCTCAATGCGGGGCGTCAGTGTTCCACCATGGCCGTCCTGGTCATCCTTGTCCCTTGCAGCACCCCCAATGCCACCCACACCTTTGAGACATCCCTGGCTTCCCTTTTCCACATGGCTGGAGAGGAAGAGAGAGGCTCTGCTGTGAGGGGGGAGGGGAAAAGGGGAAGGAAGAGGTGGTGGCAGGAGATGCAGAATGCAGGGTCTCCAGGTGGGGCTCCTGGGCATGGGGGCCCTCACTCTGGGCTATACCCACAGACCCTTTTATTATCATTTTAAAACTTTGAGACAAGATCTAACCAAGTTGCTAAGATGCCCCCATTGGGTTCAAATTGGTGACACCCCCCCCCACCCCCCATCCCTGCCTCAGCCTAGAGGCCTGTGCCACCATGCCCCACTATACTACACTCCTTTTGTTTCTCAAAATAAAAATGCTTTAACCAAAAAGCCTCTGCTGACCGCTCTGAGCCCCTGCCAGGCCCTGTGCTGACGGCAACTCTGGGTGACCCATTTTGAGTTGTGGTGTCTGCATAAAAGTGCCTATTTTTCACACTGACCTGAAAGGGTCCCACTCTAAGCGATCTGCGGGGGGTGCAGCCTCTGCCTTCCTTGGGTTTCAGGGGTCACAGGGTCTAAGCAGTCCCTCTTCCCCATCCCTGCTGTAATTAAAGACTGGCTAGCTCACGTCTAAGGGCTCAGGGCTCCAGGCCATTGGTGCTCACAGCTGCTCCTTAGACAACAGAAATGCAAATTAAGGCCTTTTCTGATCCCATTACTTCAGTCTTTATGGACTTTGTCCAAACCAAGAGCATCTCCCTCACCCCCAACCCTAGCCCCTTGTAACAAATTCAAAGTAGAAACCAGGGCTTAGTCTTAAAAAGTGACTGGCCCAACCTCCCGAACATTCAGTAAGAGCCAATAAGATGAGCAGCTCCCCAAGCTATCTATCATTAGCCAATTAAAAAAAAGTCTATGTTATTTTCAAATTGACAATAGAATCAAAGTTACAACAAAAAGGTAGAGTCAGAGGTACAAGGTGAGGCTGAGCTCCTGGCAGTGCAGACCTGTAATCAAGTGCACTTTGGGAAGCTGAGGCAGAAGGATTGCAAGTCTGAGCTCAGTTTGTGCAGCTTAGCAACAGAGCAAGACGATTTCAAAATCAAAATTTATAAATGGGCTGAGGAGGTAGCTCAGCGAGGGCCCTGGGCTCCATCCTGGGTACCACATATGCACACAGGCACTTACCCACCCACCCACCCACCCTCCTACTCACCCACTCATCCAAAAGAGGTATAAGGTGAAGAGTCTCATTCCTATTCCTGACTTCATGGAAGTGGTTCCTGCCACCTGTGCCCCTCCTGTGCATGCACAGATGTAGCAAATGCTTTTCCTTTCCTGTGTACCCTTCTATAGTCCTTTAGATAAACAGAAGCAACTACAAATGCATTAAATATGCCAGGGGTCCTCAACCCCTGTATTGGTACCAGCCCCTAGCCTGCTGGGAACCAGGCTGCACAACAGAAGGTGAGCAGTGGCCCAGTGTGTGGCACTTCATGTCTTCAGCCCTCCCCACCACTTAGGTGACTGCCTGGGTTCTGCCTCCCAGCTGATGGGGGCAGCATTAGGCTCTCAGAGGAGTGTGCCCTTACTGCGAACTGCGTACATGCATGGGATCTGGTTTGTGCACTTCTTCTTATGAGGATCCGAGGTGGAGCTGAGTCAGCGATGCTAGCACCATATTCCCCCCCAACCCCAAAGAAAAATGACCTCTTGTGAAACCAGGCCCTGGCGCCAAAAATGTTGAGCACTGGAATGATTTTTTTTTGAGACAAAGTCTCACTTTGTAGACCAGCCTGAACTGCAATTCACCTCCTGCTCCAGTCCCCAGAATGCTGGGACTATAGATATGTGTCACTATACCAGCTTATGTGATGCTGAAGAATTGGACCCAGGGCCTTGCGCTTCCTAGGCAAGTGCTTTAACAGCTGAGCTATGCTCACAGCCCTTTATTTTTAATATTGAGACAGAGTCTAACTAAGTTGACCAAGCAGAACTTGAACTTGAGACCCTCCTGCCTCAGCTCCCTCAGTGCTGGGATTAAAAAAATTGGTACACTTACATATCACATCCTGATCATTTTTCCTTCCTCTTCTCCTTCCCACTCCCATTTGTGTATGTTTTTGGCCCCTTTGTCAAAGATACTCAGGGATGTCTCTGAATCTTCAGTTGTGTTCCATTGATTCACCAGTCTATCTTTGTGCCAATACCATGAGATTTTACTTTTTTAATCACTTTTGTTTTGTAATATAACTTGATGTCTATATTGTGATGCCTCTTGCTTCCTTATGGTTCCATTAAATTTCAAGATCATTTTTTCTAGTTCTCTGAAAAATGTTGATATTTTGATTGCAATTGCACTGAATCTGTATATCAATTTTGGTAGCATGGTTATTTTGACAACACTGGTTCTGCCGATCCAAGGTAGAAGATGTTTCCATTTTCTAATGTTCTCTTAAATTTCCTTTTTTCAGAAGACCATGATTTTCAATATAGAGGTCCTTCACTTCCTTAGTTAGGTTGGTTCCTAGGTATTTAATTTTCTTTGAGGCTCCTGTGAATGGGATTGTTTCTCTAATCTCCAGGATGAAGCAGATTTGGTATGACCATTTTAATAATTTATTGCAGGACTGAAGGAATAGCACAGTGGTTAGCGTGCCTGCGTACCAAGCCCAAAGAACTGAGTTCAATTTTCCTGCACATATAGTAAATGTGGTAGCACATACCTGTAATCCCAGCATTCAGGAGGCTGAGGCAAGAGGATTGCTGTGAGTAAAAGGCCAGCCAGGGCTATGTAGTGAATTGAGGGCGGGCCTGGACTGCAGAGTGAGAACCTGTCTCAAAAAAAAAAAAAAAAAAAAAGTAAAAGAGCGCTGGGGATGCCTAGGTTTGATCCCTGGTACTGCCAAAAGCTAAAATATAAAAAGGGCTGGGAATGTAGCTCAGGGTGAAGTATCTGGGTTGAATCCCCAATACCAAAAAAGGATAGAATTTATAGGTAGTAAAATAATAATAATAAAATGCAACTAAGGCAAAAGAAGTTAAACAGTTTACCCCAGTGGCTGAGTCAACAGTACATAACCCTAGGAAATCCAGATGATAAGTAAACATTTGAAAAGATGCTCAGCTGTGTTAAAGGTTGAGGAACTTCTCTTGTAAGCACCCACTACACTAATGGTGACTCATTTTTCATTCAACCAGGGGCAAACTTGGTAAAGGGCCCAGGTAACCCCTTGCATGGTGGTGGGTGCCGTACTGGTGGAAGCGTGAATTGCCCCAAACTTTTGGGCAAACGGTCCAGCAGAATGTATTCAATTCTTTTTAACACATCTATCTTTTGGTCAGACTCCTCAGAAAGGAAAGCTCTAGAATCAAGGCTAAGGGGAACAGGGGTGTGCTGCAGCACTGTGAGAGGCAAGAAAAATGCCTAGAAACATAATACTAGGTACATGTAATACCTGGGCACACGACAGTACATTCACGGGGATTAACCTGCAGCAACGGGATAAAAGAACTTAGATCTTTGTCAGGTCCCATGTCGCAGGCCTGTAATCCCAGCACTCTGGGAGGCTGAGGCAGGAGAATCACAAATTCAAGCCTGACTGGGTAATTTAGCAATTTCATGACTCCCCATCTCGAAGAAAAAGTGAAGAGGGACTGGGGATGTACCACACAGCAAGGGCCTTGGGTTCAAACCCCAGTATTGTAAATAAATAAGTCAGATCTCTTTATTTTTATCTAGAGTGATGTTCACAAAATATCTTATTAAATAAAACAAGCAATTTATGGGTGTACAGCTCAGTGGTCAAAGTGCTTGCTTAGCAAGCCACAAGACCTTGGGTTCGATTCCCCAGTACCACATAAACTGGGTGTGGTGGCGCATACCTATAATCTCAGCATTCAGGAGGCTTGCCATGAGTTCAAGGCTGTAGATCAGTGTGAAGGACTTTGGTTGCATCCCTAACACCACAGGGGAGAAAAAGAATACTTTTTCTAAAAATTATATAAAATATTTAAACTTACTTGTATACAGATTGGACATACAACTTACTCAGAATTTTTTTTTTAAACAGGGTCTTGTTTGCAGTCCAGGCTGGTTCTGAACTCATTATATATCCTAGAATGGCCTTCAACTCATGACAATCCTCTTGCCTCAGCCTCCCACCTCAAACTGTACATTTTCCTCACACGTCTATACTGTCTGACTTACTGCAATGTGCATTTATTTCAACAACTAAAAGTTATAAATAGTAATACTGAATGAAAGTTTATTGTTTTGACAAAGAGAGTGACAGGAGTGGCAGACTGTTGCCTAAGCTAAACTATTTCCCAAGGAGATCTTAGGGACTAGGGTGTGGGTGGAGGGTGATGGGAGATGGAGAGAGGAGGTGGGTGGTGACACCCTGCAGCCTGGCCCTGGTCCTTGCACTCAGCCACACAATAATCCCAGAGTGAGGCTGAGATTTTCCTAAGCAGGCTTGCAAAAATGTCCTTTTACCAGGAAAGCTTACTATAGGAGTGAGAAGCCTGTGATACATAAATTAAAAAAAAGAGAAGCCTAAATTTGATCACTGTCTTATAGTCTGGAATATACTATTGTATGGTAAGGCAGCAGGAAAATATAACATCTCAGAGCTCAGTAGCCAGTCAGCTGAAGAGATAAGTTAGTAAATGGTCATCTGGGAGAGTTTTCCTAGTTAAAATAGGAAAACTAAGCCAGGCATGGTGGGCAGACCTGTGATCCTAGCACTCTGGGAGGCTAGAGGATTCCAAATTTGAGCCCACCCTGACGAATTTATGGAGATCCTGTCTTAAATAAACAATAAAAAGAGGGCTGGAGGAATGGTACAGCAGTTAAAGCACTTGCCTAGCAAGCACAAGGCCCTGAGTTTGATTCCCCAGCACCACATAAAGCTGGGTGTGGTGGCACATGCCTGTCTGTAATCTCTGCACTTGGCAGGCTGAGGCAGGATTGCCTTGAGTCCAAGATTAGCTTGGCTCCACAGTGAGTTTGAGATCAACTTGTGTTACACAGCGAGAAAAAATAAATAAATAAGAGGTTGAGGATGGGATGCAGCTCAGGGTGCAGGTCTTGAGTTCAATACCTAGTATCACACACACACACACACACCCCTGACTTGAATCACAGGTAAACAGGATTCTTTGCAGCAGGCCCATTCTGAGCCTTCAAGATGCTATAGTGGCCTTCAAATGCGGGACTGCCCTGTCTTGATCATCAAGTCCTTTTTCCAAAAAGTGTATCTTCACACTTACATTCCATGTAATTCACTTTGGGAAACACTTAAGTCTCATCTTAGTTTCCCTGAAGAGAAAATGGTTGCCAAAAAAAGACAAAAAGAATGACTGGCTGAGCCAGCCAGTGGAGATAGGGAATTTCCACACCAGTACTTCCCCCATTTCCTTCCCAAACACCTAACCACAGGTACAAATCAACTACAGACCCTTGGGGGATATTTTTACAATCTAACCTGGAGGGGCCACAGTGAAGGTAAGGGTGTAACAGAAGAAGCCCAGCCTTGAAGAGGACAAAGTCACTTCTGGTCTCAGAACAGAGGCCATTTTTTTCTTGGTAGTGGGGACACCGATAAAGACATGTTCTTGTGAAATAAATCCACCAGGTCCTTTAGAAAATGGCAGAACCTGCCAATGGGACAGGGAGGAACACTGGGGACTTTGGTACTCTCCGATTTGCCTCCAACTGACCCCACTGGGCCAGGAGAAGTCATATAAATGGATTTTGTATATTCTGTCCAACTAATAAACTTACTAAAATTATTGATCCTATATGGCCGGCCTCTGCAGAGCAACAAGTATTTAACGACTGCAGCATAATTAAAGGGATTTTCCCTACCTAACTGAATACGGCTGACAGTCTCAGGCTGTATTGGCAACGCAAGCAAAGTGGTAGGAACTGATGGAGGTGCCAGTATTCGCGAAGGTTTTCGAGTGCCCATCCTAAGAAACTTGCCCGCATTTTTATACATGGACAATAGGGAGCTGTAGATGTTTTCCGTTTAAACAGAATTCTTGTCATGTTGTGTGCCTCCCTTCTGATACTCAATTCCCTTCCCGCTCTTCCTCCTGACCTTTCTTGGTTAACAACCCGCAGACGTCTCTCGCACTTTCCCACGCATCACCAAGGGCTCTGATCCTGCTCAGACTGCAACAGACACCTCCCACAGTGCAACTATCACAGGAAATGGACTCTAAAACTGCGGGTACGTCCTGGTCAATTTCTGATGGGGCCTAAGCAGAACTTCACGATGGCTCCAGCGCGGCCGGCGAGCCAGCATCGCAGTTAACAAGCAGGACCGTGGGCCCGGTGGTCGGCCCGAGCCCGCTCCCACGTTCTAGCATTCGAGGTCCGGCAAGTCTTGAAAGACGCAGATGTGACTTCTATCAGCAGCCACCGCGTTTCCTGAAGACGAGTATTACGTCAAATAAACAAAAATGGGGCTGACACGCTGAGTTTCTGGGACAAAGAGCCTTCACTTTGAAAAATCCCACTAGGCAGAAAGTAAAATCTTCCACAATTCAGAGGCTGCGCAGTGCACGAAGACGTAGAAAAGGCATGCGCGGCACCGCCCACCTGGCAGAGTCACGTGGTGGGCGGGCTCTGGAGCAGAGAGCAAGCGGAAAGCGGACTGGAGGGAGAAAGAAGTCGGCCCTCGGAAGTCCCGCCTCTCTCCAGATCCGTTCCCGGAAGTGCTGCTGCTTGTAGCCGGGTGTGATGGCTTCAAGGTTACTTCGCGGAGCTGGGGTGCTGGCTGCGCAGGCCCTGAGGGCCCGCGGCCCTAGTGGGGCGGGTGCGGTGCGCTCCATGGCTTCTAGAGGTACTCACTTGTTGGGCGCGACAGGGATCCGCGCTCGTTACCCTCCCCGGGTGGTTGGTGCTGGGGCAGGAAAGCGGGCTGGCCGTGCAGCCCTTGGTGGGCCCCACCGACCACTTAACGGTTCAGAGCACCCTAGGTTCCGCAGGTGTCTCTCTGTGACTTAAGGCTGTCACTGCGGCCGCTCACATTGACCCTGCTGCTAAAGTGTCCTAATTAAAGGCTGCCGGGTGACCTTGGGCGACTGGAGCTGTAGCCGGGATGGTGAGGGGCCAGGACGACCTTAAAACCGTTGTGCACTTCAAGCCAAATGGGATCTGATAAACCTGCTAAAAGCATGTCGGAAACTTGGCTGCGGTGGTTGCAGAAGAAAAGCTTCCGCTAGTGTTGTCACTTTTGAGGATCGTGACTCAGTGGCCCTTAGGAGGCCATGGATATAAATACAGAGCGTGCAAGCCCACAGAAATTTGCATGTGGCCTTTTGTGTCTTGATCATTTCTCTTCTCTTCTCTTCTCTTCTCTTCTCTTCTCTTCTCTTCTCTTCTCTTCTCTTCTCTTCTCTCTCTCTCTCTCTTACCTGCCGGCGACATTTGACATGATTTGCGTATCTTCCTTCAGGTGGTATTCCTACCGATGAGGAGCAGGCGACCGGGCTGGAGAGGGAGATCATGCTCGCTGCGCAAAAAGGACTGGTGAGATGAAACTTGTGATCTCAGTGGAACTCTGATCTTGGAGGGGGCTGGAGGAAGGAGTATCCTCTCGGGGAATATTTTATTTGGCTCCCTGTGCTTCTGGAAAGATTGAGTTTGTTCAGCAAAATGGCTCAGACCTTTTTTTTTTTCCCCAGGACCCATACAATATGCTACCCCCAAAGGCAGCTTCAGGCACCAAGGAAGACCCTAACTTGGTCCCATCCATCACCAACAAGCGCATAGTGGGTTGCATTTGTAAGTACCTCACCTCTATTTTATTGTTTCTTTGTTTAATTACATGCTATTGTGTCTGTAAGCAACTTTTAAGTCTTTTGTGTGTGTAAATTGTGCAAAGCTTTCTGACCATTTCTAGAGCTTCATGCTTGAATTTGTCAGCCTCACTGGAAAGAGGCCTGAAATAGCAGCAAGACTGACCTACCAAAAATGCATCCTGAAGAAGTATTCATCCAGATATATAGCGTTACCTCATTTCTAGAGCAGGCACTGTTTTAGGCAGTAAGCATATGTAGTAGTGTGGACCCTGTATTGGGATTCTTCATAGGCAGAGAGATTTAGCGTGACCCTGATTCGTATTGGTGTAAGGTCAGTTAGTCAGAGTTAAACTCAAGGTTTCAGTTTCATCTGAAAGAAGAGTTAGAAATGTTATATATTATTTTTTCTCAAAAGTTCAGAGAGGAAGAGAGTAATGTTGGAAGTCTCCCTTTCTAGGCTAAATGACCTTACCTTCACCCCCACCCCACTTTTCCCTATCAGGTGAAGAGGACAACAGTACTGTCATTTGGTTCTGGCTGCACAAAGGCGAGGCTCAGCGATGCCCAAGCTGTGGAACCCACTACAAGCTTGTGCCCCACCAGTTGTCCCACTGAACCCCTACCCTGACTCACTCAAAATGTGCTGTAAAGTTTCTTCTTTCCAATAAAGACTAGCCGTTGCGTTGGCTCCTTCCGTTGGTGGCCAGTCCTCTTCTGTATTTGTGGGGTAGGCACAAATAATCCTTCCATTGGGACTAGCTCTCTCTTCATACCAGCTTGTCATTTGCCTAAAGTATACAATCAGTGCACAACACTTAGATGCATAACAGAAGTAGATTTGGGCTAGGATGTAGCTGGGAGGTAGAGTGTGTGCTTAGCTTGGGGAGCTTAGAGTGTGTGAGTTCCTAGGTTCAATCCTCAGCACTGCCCCCGAGAATAAAAACAGATCGACAACTCATAACGCAGTGATTGGTATCATCCAGGATAGGGCAAAGGCCAAGCTCTGGGATAGGCTGATAGGGCTTTTAATATAAGCTCCCTCATTTGGCATATTCTGTCTGGTTACATTTACTGAAAAGGTAAGTACCTTGTGAGGTATTAGAGGTAATATACGTAAAAAGCTTTGCAGGCTCTGCCAGTCTTTAACTCACACTATTATGGGGACAGAGTGGCCTGGTGAGGTGAGCTTTAGGGACTTTGAAGTCCCCAGGGAACAGGTTCAAAACAAGATTTCATGGGGGCAGCTGTAACAAATTTCAGAATGTGGGACTATTCCAGAGACCAAAAAGCAGGTTTCTTCAAATAAATTGCAAGAGGTAAAGGGAAAAAGTAGGGAGAAACTATAGAATGAAACTAATTATTGCATGGACTGCTTGGCTCTTGATTTAAAAACAATTATACTTGAATCCTATCCCTTCTCCCACTACCAAACCCCAAATAAAGTTAGTTTTTATGCTCTTTCATGATACCTCTCTGTGGCTTTGTGAATAAAGTCTGCCTTACTGTCAAAAAAAAAAAAAAAAAAAAAAGCAGGCCCAGTGGCACAGGCCTGTAATCTCAGTATTCTGAGGCTGAGGCAGTGAATCTGAGCCCAAAGTAGGCAACTTAGATTCTAAGAGAGACCCTGTCCCAAAGTAAGAAGAAAGGGCTGAGGATGTGTGTCCGTGTGAAGGCCCTGGTTCAGTCCCTACTGCCAAAAGCTAATAATTGAGCTGGACACAGTGGCAGTTCTTATTATCTCAGCTACTTGAGGTGGTGAGTCTGAAGCAGGAGGATCCCTTGAGCCCCAGGAGTTGAAGGTCAGCCTGAGCAACGTAGTGAGACACATTTTCCCATACCCTGTCTCAAAAAAAAAAATCAGAATATTGTGGTTCTTTGGACAAATAGGTTCTCACTATTTTTTTTTTCCTTTAAAACAGAAACAGCCATTTATTTTGTGTTATTAGCCAAAGGTGGTTTCCATTATCGCCTACAAAGCTCAAACTGGATCTTTCCTCAGGTTGATTTTTGGGTTGGATTCATGACAGAAGAGTCAAAGAGGCCCTTTCACCTTCAGGCTTGCTTACTTCATCTTGAAGACACAACCCAAGCTACTGCTTTTGAGTGGTGTGAGGTACTGGCGATCAAGTCCAGGGCCTCCACAGTGAGTTACACCCCTAGCCTTTTTTTTTTTTTTTTTTTTTTTGAGATAGAGTCTTACTGAGTTGCTAAGCTGCACAAAGCCTAGGTTCAAACTTGAGATCCTTCTGTCTCAGCCTTCTAGAGTCTGGAATTGGAGGCCTGGGCCACTGGGCTTGGCTGCTTCTATTTCTCGATGTCACGATTGCTGCTTCCAGGAAGTGCCCAAGCTTTTTTTCTGCCACTCGAGGCCCTTTCCTCTGGGAGGGGAGGCCCAGAGAGCCGTCTCTTAATTCTTAACTCCTACATTCCCATCCTAAGTGCTGTCCTAAACAAGTGTCCCAGTAATTGTCCTGAAGACTGGTCAGGTGGACTGCATTTACTTCCCCTCTCTTCTTCCAGTCCAAACTACTTAGGATGACCTTTGGGTTCCCCATGTCATGAAATCTGTCTTCTCAGTAACTTGTCTTCAAGTCCCTTTTTCTCCCTTTTTAATCTTGTAAAAATGTATAACCAGCTCCTTAGAAAAGAAAAATCTCCAATACATTTCCAGACTGTATAATGGTCCCCCAAATAGTCCATACCCAAAGTCCTAGAACCTGCAGATGTTAGCTCACATAGTAAAGGAGCCAAGGCTGCTAATCACCTGACCTTAAAACAGGGAGATTGGCTTTGACTGCGCAGGTAGTCCCAGTATGCAGAGGGAGGATGGAAGAGAGGGAGATGTGACTGCGGTGGCCGGAAAAATGTAATGTTGCCAGCTTGGAAGACAAATATGCCAGGCCCTGTGGCGCAGGACTGTATCCCAATACCCTGGGAGGCTAAAGTGAGAGGATCACAAGTTCAAGCACAGCATGGGCAACTTAGCAAGATTCTGTTTAAAAGAAGTAAAAAAATTGGCTGGAGATGTATGTTGGTAACAAAATCTCAGGTTCAATCCCTAGCAAAATAATTTTCTTTTTAAAGGGTGGGAGCTTATTTCCCATGGTATTCCCTGCTAACACTTTAATTTCAGCTGGGCTTCACAACTACATAAAATATAATCAAGTTAGGTTTTATGCCCTTTTATTTAGAAGTTTTATAGCGGTAATAGGAACTAACACAGACCAGTAAATGGAACTCCTGCCTCCTGGCTCAGGGGGATGCTGCACTTAAATCATTTGCAGATCCTTTTCAAATCTGAGGGCCCAGACATACCCAGCCACTTAAGCAGTCACCAAGTGGGGCCCAGGCATCAGAACTTTCAGGTTCCCCAGAAACTTCGAGTGAGCTGTGAACACTGTGAATCTCTGTTCAGGACCAACGGTGCAAACCTAATGACATTCTCTGGCCTTGGTTACTGGGAGCCCTTGGGGCAGAGGCGATGTAACAGGCTGGTTGCTCTTGGGTTGAAGCAGGCTCCGTATGAACCATTTAGATTTTGGATCCCATCCTCCCTCACCAAGGAAGAATATAAGACTCACTCTTAGGGATTTACTAAAATAACATAACTGAGTGAGGCCTCATGGTGCAGGCCTGTAATCCCAACACTCTGGGAGCCTGAGGCAGGAGGATCTCACGTTCAGGCACAGTCTTAACAATTTAGCACCTTAGACCCTTTCTCAACATCAAAACTTAAAAAAGGAAGCTGGTGATGTAGCTTAGTGCAAAGGTGCTGGGTTGAATCTCCAGTACCACAAAAGTAAGTAAATAACTACCCACGAAGGCAGAATATAGAATTTTGGCTTCTGGGACCACCTGAAGTAAGTTACTGATCTAATGATGGCCCATTATAGTCGAGTATGTTTTCATTTTGTTTTCTGGGGGCACAAATTCTCACCTGTAGTTTAGGCTAGCCTCAAATTCCTGATCCTCTTGCCTCTGGCTCTTGACTAGCTGAGATTGCAGGCATGGGCCATCATCCCTGGCTCTGCAGTGTGCATCTCTTACATTTTATTTTAGTGCATTGGGTATTGGACCTAGGCTCTCAAACAAGCTAGGCAAGTATTCTACCACTAAGCAATCCCAGCCCCACCCCATCATTTTAAAAATTAATTTTTGAGACAAGGTCTAGCAGGGTCTGGTGGCACAGGCCTGTAATTCTAGCCCTCTGGGAGGCTGAGGAAGGCTTGCAGGCCTTCCTAGCACCCAGGGCTGGGAAATGCCCATATTGATCTTAACCCACGTACTCACACATGGCATGCATTTGCTTAGCGTGTCTGGATGTCCGGTAAACCACGACTTCCTGCTTCCTCCATCTGCAAGCCAACTCCACATCCCAGCCATTCTGCCTTCATCTGCTGCTTTTCTTCCACAGAGAGAGGCTGGGCACAAGCTGGGCCCTTTAACCTGCCTACCCGTGCCACAGGAGGGTGCAGGGACAAGTCACAGCAGACTGCCTTCAGGATGGCACTTGGACAGACAGACATTGGTGAAGGTGGGCAAAGACAGGCACGGCAGTGGGTTACACCAAAGCAAGGATGGGTCAGCCCAAGGGGCCCAATTCAAATGCCACAATGTGTGGCTCATGCAGGTGACTGCCGGGCACACCACTTCTGACTAACCTCACCAGGCAGTAAAGAAGCGTGACAGCGGAGCAGGAAGAGGTGACCGGGGTATTAGGTCTGAGGACAAGGGACATGGGCAGGAAGGACACTGGAGCAGTGGACAAGAGCTAGGCTAGGGTGACAGAATGGGCAGAAAACCACTATCCAGGGGTGACGGAGGGCGGGGAGGCAAGGGAGAGGAGGAGTCAAGGAGTAAAGCTCCAAACCAAGGAGTGGGAAGCCAACACATGATGAAGAGACTAGCAGGAAAAGTCTTGGAGGAAGGGTTCTTGGTATAAATCTGGCACTGCACTGTGACGGGGCTTTGCAGTGTGCCCTGCAGATGTCTGCCTTAGCCCTTTCCACTATCTGATCTCTGTCCCAGGAACCCACCAGCCTCAGCTTCTCCAACTCCCACCTCTGGTCACCCAGGACACAGTGAGTGAATCCAGGCCCTCCACCCATCAGGGCAACCTCTTTGGTTTGCCACACTAAGCCACGGCTGGCCACTGACCTCTCCCTGCTGACTTGTCCTCCTTAGCCTGAACTCGGCCCTCAGCCTAGAGCCTTCCCTATCATCCTCGGGTCCCTGAAACTCAACCAGCTCCTGTTGGGCTCCATGCCCATCACGGCCTCCACAGCTCTGTACCAAGATGGTGCCCACACGTCTCCCTCTCCTGACCTGTGTATTTGCTGGGGTAGGACACAATTTTTACCACTGGTCCTAAACACACATTCCTGGCAGACCCAGTGCAGATGTCATCTCCTTAGTCAGAGAGAAGCAGACCCTTTCCAAACTGTCAGGTCTCCTGCCTTAGGGCTCTTCCCGTTTCCTGTGCAGCCCAGCTTACCTCACAGATGCCCCTCCCTGACACCCATCCATCCTTCCTGTTCAGACCTGAGCTGAGGAGACTGTGTTCCTGCTGGTGCCAGGCTGCCCCACACGGTGCTCATACAGAGCTGGACATAAGGCACATGGCCCTGTGTGGAGAAGGGAGGCTGGGGAACTGATCCAGGGTGAGCGGGCCTCCGGGGGCCTCCATGCTGCATTGCCCTGCCAACTGCTGAAACCTGTAGGCTTCGGAGCTGGAGTTGGTGCTGAGCTGCATTCCCTCAGGTCCTTTCAAAGGCCCTGGGGCCAGGCGGGCAAATAAGCACACATCAAATCACAAGAAAAAACAGCCACACGCTCGGCCTTGTCCATAATTATTACTATAATGATTTACAAAAAAGTTTTTTTTTTTTTCCTTCAGGCAACTGTGTTAAGTTATTGTACATATTTGGGGGAAGAGGGGACTGGCCACAGTGAAGACCTCTTTCTGGAGGGAGGAGAGAAGGGACTGTCCCCACCCCTCAGGTCTGACTCCTGATACACTAGCTTCCCCCTCAGCAATGAAGACCACCAATCCTTTCCTGTCCAGGACATGGGGTAGAGGAGAAGGAGCAGCAATCAGCGAAGTGCTTAAAAGGGGACAGAGTGACAAGCCACATGCTGTGGCTGCCGATGGCTTGGAAGGTTGACCCCAGGCCCCATGCCCTTGTTGGGATGGAAGACTGCCCAGTACTGGGCCCTATGCCAGGGCACATACCCAGGAAGATAGGCAGATAGTGTGCAAGGGCTTGGGAGACCCTGTTGGATCAGAATGGGGAGGAGGCATTAGATACCCCAATGTACCTCCCTCTACCCACAGGAGCTGCTGGCTGCCCCTAATCCAGCCTGCTCCTAGGTGTCCAGGCACTCTGGCCTGGGGCTGGTGCCTGCTGGGACAATGGCATCTGGGTGTGAGGCCCAGAGCGCAGGAAAGGAACCACTGGCCTACATGGCCCTGCCCCAGGAGACACCCCAACAGCTGAAGCTAGGCTCAGTTCCTATGCCCAGCTTGACACCGCCATCCATGCAGCTAAATGTTACGTGTGAGTGTGTGTGTGTGTGTGTGTGTGTGTGGGTGTGTGTGTTTGTGTATGTAGGGTAGGGCTGAGGGAGCACTGGGGCTACACTGCCCAGGGGTTTAGGGCATGCAGGAGACCCGAGGCCTAGAATGTGAACCCAGACCCTGAAAGGGCCAAAGCTCTGGCTCCCCCATCCTCCCATCTCCCAACACGCCCCGCCCTCCAGGCATCAGAAGGTCTTGCGGTGAACAGCGCGGGAGCCATCCTCTTCGTACTCCTTTTTGGATACCCACATCTTCTTAAATGTGTCCAGGGAGGCCAAGATGGAACCACTGTGGACACAGAGGGACACTTCCTTGTGGACCTGGGCTGGGTCCACAGTCTTCCTTGGCTACTCTGTTCCCACCAGCCTCCACCTGGTCTGGGCCAAATGACCAAGGCAGAATGGCTTCTCCCTGAGCCCTAACTTACCCGATCCACGTAGAGTACAGCCGTTCCTGAGGGGCTGAGATCTAGAGGAACAAGCAGCGATGTCACTGCCCTGTCCCCACTCAGCAGCCACTGTCCACCTAGGTCCCCACCCCCGCTAGGCAGCCAAGGGAGCAGGGCCAACAGGGAGGTGCAGGGCTGGGAGCAGGACTCAGGGGGCCTGCAGGGCTGGGAGCAGGACTCAGGGGGCCTGCATGATTCTTCCCTAGGCCATGGGTGCCCAGCACACCCCGACAGGGGGTCTCCATAACCTCACCTTGATTTTGACATCCTTTGGAGCAAGCTTCTTCACTTCACTAAGTAATCGATCCCCAAAGCCTGTGAACACAGGATGGGGGCTGAGGTCCACATCTGACCTCCCTGCCACGGCTCCCTGATCCAGCCTAGGGGTCTCCCAGCTACGGCTGCCTAGCTTTCTGTGGTTCTTTACAGGGCTGAGGGTAAGGAAGACCTGCTAGGTCAGGTGACACAGGCCTGTAATGTCAGCACTCTGGGAAGCTGAGGCAGGAGTATCACAAGTTTAAGCTTAGTCTGGGCAAATCAGCAACTCAGAGAGATCCTTCCTCAAAAATGAAAAAGAAAAAAAGAATAGATTGAGGATGATGTAGCTCTGTACAAAGGTTTGGGTTGAATATCTAATACCACCAAAAGGAAAAAACAAACAAAAACCCCAAAAGGGTAGGGAAGACCCAACCCAGGGGGAGAAGCAACTGATCACCCTTTTGGGAGTGGGTGGGGGTGGCTTCTTCAAGGGGCAACATGAGGCAGAGTCATGGAGGTCCGTCCCATGGCGTTGCCTGATGCCCTGCTCTTCCTCAGGGCCATTTCATTCTAAAATTTTACACATTAGGGATACTTCCTTAGTTATAAGGTAAATAAAATTTACTTAATAGTTTTTTTTTTTTTGCAGTCTGGGATTACACCCAAGGGCCCCCACAGAGTAGTAGGCCCTCCAGTGCCCCATGGAGCTGCACCACCTGCCCAGTAGGTCTCTAATGCCAGAAGCTCACTGAGTAGCACCAACTGGCAGCAGAAATGAGCTGGGTGCAGGCACACGCCTATAACCCATGCACTTGACGAGGCTGAGGCAGGAGGGTAAGTTCAAGTCCCTCCTGGATGCCTCAGCAGGCTTGTCTCAAAACAAAAAATGGGTACAATATAGTTCAGTGAAAGGCCCTGGGTACCACCAGAAAGGATATGGAAATTGCCAAGTCCCTAGCTCTGGTACATGGGGCACAGTCTTTGCTGGTCTAGCTGCCCTGGCCTCTGACCTTTCACCAGCTCTCCCACACTACAATACCTTTGAAAAGCGTTGAGCCACCCGAGAGCACAATGTTGGCAAACAGCGTCCGGCGAAGGTCCATGTCAGACTTGTGGATGGCGAAGGCCAGTACCTCATGGAGTCCCTCGCTCTCGTCCCCCACCAGATCTGGCTGGAACAGCAGCTCAGGGGCCCGGAAGCGTGCAGGCCCCACCTTTAGACACAGGATTGAGGCAGATGGACTCCCCTTACTCCAAGCCCTGGTCATCTGCCACCCTGGTGCCAGGCCTACCACTTACGTCAAGCGTGCTACCATCTGGCAAGGTGTACTGCACCTTCTCCGTCTCCAGGGCCTCGTCTTTCTGAGGGTTGATGGACAGGTAGCAGGCTCGCTGTGGGGGTGGGGGACACAGAAATCTCAACAGGCTGCAGTAGGCTCAATCTTACAACCTGGTCTCACCCACGCCACACTCCTGCCCTCCACCCACTCAGTACCTCCTTGATGGTCCGAACAACTTCAAACTCTGCCGAGGTGTGAAAGTCGGCCCCTTCTTTCCGCAGCAGCAACCGGAGGTAGCGGGAGACGTCTCGGCCGGCAATGTCCACCCGCATGATGGAGTGTGGCATAGCGAAGCCCTCATAGATGGGGACAGCGTGAGTGACTCCATCCCCTGAGTCTAAAACCACTCCTGTTGTGCGTCCTGTGGCATACCTGTCACCAGGTCAGCATCCCCTTACCTCAGCCACTGAGGCAAGGGGACCTTCTCACCCCTGGAAGGGACCCTGGGACATCTATATTATCTGGTCTGGAAAAGTGACAGGAGGGTCTTTCTAAAGGACCAGGGGGCTGTTTCTCAGGGAATCCAGACCGTGGTCTCTGCAATCAGGAGGACAGTGGCAGGGAGACAGGGTCTTGGGGCTACTCACAGGCTGAGCACGGCCTGCATGGAGATGAATAGAGCCGGCACATTGAAGGTCTCAAAGAACACCTCGGCCGCCTTTTCCCGGTTCTTACTGGGGTTGAGCGGCGCCTCTGTCAGGAGAACAGGATGCTGAGAGAGACAGAGGGTCATGGGCATGGGTAACACACCAGGCCCTGAAAGGCTCTTTCCCAAGACTGTAGCAGACAGCTGCAGCCTCTTGGCCCTCCTGTGGGCTGGCAGTTATCTTCCAAAAATGAGCCCTCATCTGGCCTGTGGTGCAGGCCTATAATCCCAGCAGTCCAGGAGGCTGAGGCAGGAGGATCACAAGCTTAGCCTGGGTAAATCAGTGACCCTGGTTCACAATTAAAAAAAAGAAAAAAAAAAAAAAAGGGTTGGGATGTAGCTCAGTGTGAAGGCCATTTGGATTTGACTTCCAGTACCACACACACTCACATACACACAAAACAAAAGAAAACAAAACCAAAAACCTCCAAAACAAAACAAAAAAAGTCCTAAAAAAACCAAAACAAATGTGGGCTCTCTGGAAAAGCCTGCCTGTCAATAAGGGAATGGAGACGCAAAGGGGAAAGAATGGTAGCAGGCTATTAGCATGCGGGCAGGGAACAGGGAACATGGATCAGGAGGAAGCAAAGGAAGCAGCTGGGGGGTGGGTTGGGGTGGCCTCACCTCCTCTGAGAAGGTCTGTAGCTGGTCTTTGGAGTAGACATACTGCCAGATGCGCTCCATGTCGTTCCAGTCCCGCACTACCCCGTGCTCCATGGGGTAGCGGATGGTCAGCAGTCCCCGGTGCTCCTGGAGGACGGGGTGAGAAGGCCGGGCGTGGCAGCGGGCCCCTCACCAAGCAGGTGCCTGTGCCCTGAAGGAGGCCTGCTCTGCTACTGGGTGGCCCTGTGGCGTGTCCTGAACTAGCATCGGCTCCTCTGCCCCACTGTGTCTTGGGCTCCCAGAGCTCAGCAAGCTTCCACTGGCTGGAGACCAGAGAAGATGACATCGTGCTCTGAGCCATAGCCCCTCTTCCTCCCACAGCCATCCTCTCAGCTTTGCCACGGTCACTGCCCGTGTGTCAGCCCCCTGTTCTCCCTACACACTGCCCCCATCTGTACTGCCTGGGCCTCCCATGGTCACCTGTGCCCTCTTCTCTCTACCCCACCTCCTGCCAGTCTTCATCCGTCTCCCACAGAGATACACTACCTTTGCCAGCCCTCTGACACCCACCCTGCCCCACGTGCTTCCTCTCACTCAGTACCACATAGCTTCTTTCACTCCGCCCAGCAGTGCCTGCCATCCCTCATGAGGACCTGACCTGGCTACACAGAACTTCAGTGAGTTCCTCTAGCCAGAGCACAAGAGGTGCCCTATGGCCCTCATCTGAACAGCCATTAGTGCTAGGGCAGTCTAACTTTTCTATTTATTTTTTTATTTTTTTATTTTTTTGGTGGTACTGGGATCCAGCTCAGGGCCTTCACATTGAGTTATATCTTCAGCCCATTTATTATTTTTGATTTTGACACAAGGTCTCACCAAGTTGCTAAGTTTTCCAGGCAAGGCTTCAACTTGCAATCCTCCTGTCTCAGCTTCCCAGAGTGCTGGGATTCTAGGCCTGCACCACTGGGCCCAGAAAATCGCTTTTTAATCAGTTCCTTCCTCTGTAGTTTCCAAATACTTTCTGATAACATGACTAATGGAGGACTAACGATGCGTCCCAGAACAGGAGCCGTCTCCTCTCCACCTCACAGCAGGGAGGTGCCACATGCAGGTATAGAGAGCAGCCCAGGAGGATAGCAGAGTCCTCAAAAATCCCTCTGTCTACCAGCCAGCTCCTGTGACTGAGAACCCTGACCCCATAGCAAGGCAGGCTCTGTGCGGTTACCTCTGCTTTTGGTCCAATGAAGAGGTCCCCCTCCAGGGCGCCGGCCATCACCCGCATGTGCTTGGGCCGCCCAACACTGAGGACACAGAGAATCAGTGCGGTGGGCAGGGGTAAGGGGCAATGAGCTGCTGCTAGGAAAACCAAAGCCCAACTCCAAAATAAAGAGGGTACTCATCCTGCAAGGCAATGAGACGTGGCCAAAGGGCAAAGGTCGGAACCTGAGGCTATGGGATGTGGGAGTTCAGAGCAGACCTTGGGAGGACAGGGCACTCAGGTTGAGGGAGTGGTCCCCTTCCTGAGAGGGCTTAGTGTCTGGACACTGGGATGCCGGCCCTTCATGTCCCAGCTCTGGCAGAGGGTCACCAGCCACAATGACTCAACCCACATCCATCCCTTCGGGGAGTGGGGTAGGCCAGCTATCACTATCATAGATGTGGGTAGTGTGGTCCCAGGAAATTGGGTGGTAGCTCTCTTGTGCACCCCTCTCTTCCTCAGTCAATGCTGAGCCTTCCCATGACTGGGGCTTCCGGTACAGGGATGTAGTTCTTGGAAACTGAGATCTAACGAGCTACACTATACAATATGAGCCAAGTTCCCCATGAGCCAACAGGAACCTTTCATTACACACACATAAGTTTGGAGGGAAAACTGAAACTCTCCAGGCTACCCTGTGTTGGCCCTGTCCTCAGATCCGGCCTCAGCTTTTTCTACATAGCCAGCCACTTCAGGGGTCTTAGGATCCTCCTCTGCCCTGGCCTTTGGCCAAAAATTCCAAAGTCTCTGAGGTTTGAGAAAAGGACTGATAAGGGAAACTGCCAATGGGCTATAAGGGACCAAGGAACTTTCACTCCTGCCCTTCTCTGTGGTGACAACCCCTTCATATTGCAGCTACTACCAGCACTACACTGGCAAGATTCCCAGGAGTGAACCATAATTTTCTCAGAATCCGAAAATGAACAAGCCCGAGGGTTGGGAATGTAGCTCAGAGACAGAGGGTGTACTTAGTGTTCAAAACCCTGCACCAAAAAGACACCTAAATCCAGAAACCATTCCCAGGGACGAAGGGCTGCTGTGCTCCTAACCTGACTCCTTCAGAGGGAGCTTGGCAAGAGCGCCTTTTTCTTTCTGCTGCGGCCTCCACACCCCATCCCCAGGGTAACGCTGGCCGCCTTTCTTCCTCTCTGGCTCTGGAGACAAAACCCAGAGCCTCCCAGGAGGAAGGGGAAACCCAGGGCACTTGTTTTGTTCTTGCAAAATTCACTCCATAGTGTCAGCCTCACAGATCTGGTGTTTCTGGTGTTTCCCTTACAGGTCCTCAGATAACAGAGCCATGAGCCAGGGCCACTATCTCCCAGGAAGCAATCGAGAGGCACAAAGCTGCCCAAGCAACACTTACTAGTTTGGGAAACAGTATTTGGGAATCTGGTCTCCTGCAAAGCCAGCCTTGATCACGCCTGAACCCTGCAAGGAAAAAATAATATTCAACTTCTGACTTTTACCCTGAGATGAAGCTCAGGCCCAGTGGTGGAACTGGCTGCCCACCTTGGCAGGCTGGGGAAGAAATCAGAGATTCTGCCCAGAGGAAACCAGGGGCTCAAATTGGAGATGATTTTGCATTCCCTACCCTGGGAGCATTTGGCAATGCCTGGCAACTGAATGGGGAGACTGAAATGCTAGTGGTATGTCATGGGAAAGCTCAGAGAGGCTGCTAAACATCTCACAGCACACAGGTCATCCCCATGGCCAGCAAAGACCTGCCCAGGAGGTCAACTGTGTGGAGACTGAGAGGCCGTGAAGTACATCCTCATCTGCAAACTCTAGGGCTAGTCCTGGCATAAAGTCACAACACAGGCTGCCTCCAAAAGACAGCCAGAAGCAGCCCTTTGGCACAGTTGTTTTCAAAAGCACACCTGAATCTGGCTACCCCAACGGCAACAGACCACATACAGAATCTGCCAGGAAAGGCGACCGGCACCTTCCTGCATGGCTTGCCCCAAGAGCACCAAGGGAACTTGGTCTTGGTCCTGCCACTGCTCTAGCCTGGAAAGTTAGGACCTCAAAAACAGCCTGGTGTCCATGCACCTCCCACCAAATGAAGCTCCTCAACCTTTTCCTACCGATCTCATAGTGACTCTCCAGATCTGCAGGTTACAGAGCAGGGGCTGGGAGCTGAGGGGGGCCGGGCAGGTGCCCTTTGAACTCGTACACTTGTTGGCTGGCCTGCATGAATTATTTGTTCACCACGAACACCAGCGGCCTGGTGCTCCCTGCAGCTTGCCAGATGGCCGGTTTGACAGTGCATCTCCAAGCCCGCTTCTAGCCTCCTTGTTAAACATTCCCTGCTATGACTCAGGCATGTCTACATGGGCACTCCAAAAGAGCCAGCCACTAAGGGACCCTTCTGAGGGAGACAGATCCAGGCAGAGCAAAAGTGAGTCACTTCCAAAAACTCCCAGGCCCGCACAGCAGAGGACTCGGCCACAGGCACATCGGCAGACAGACCTCAATCCTATCTTCTGTCAATGTCTGGGCTTGGAGACCAAAGATCCTAAAGCAGTCGAAAGCAAGATGAGCCCAGCGCTGAGGGGAAAAGGCACTGGCAACCAGACTTTTTTTTTCCCCTGAGGCTTCCAGGAGCCCCAAAGAATGCCCTAAAGTCTCCACCGCCCTGTCCTTTGTAGACTTTCTGCTTCTCGCAGGAAACATTTGAGAAAAGGGACAAAGTAGCCAAGAGGCCAGCCAGGTGGTGGGGAATATACCGCTGGTGGAGAGTAACTTGCATTTTTGGTCTCGGGGCGCAGCCCCCCCGGGATGTGTAGAGGTCACCGAGCCAACCCTCTCCAAGATAAAAAGCCAGCAGGGTGCAACGAGGCAATGGCAGCACGCTTCCACCAGGGGCCCAGAGCCAGAGCTGACGGATGAGCAAAGGCGCTGGGGCTGACACCGGCCGCGACTCCACTCTCAACCCAGGGGGGTCCAGGGTGCGTCCCCCGGCCTCTCGGCTGTCCTTCCAGCTCGCTCGGACTTCCCGGGCTCCACGACACCGGCGGGAGGCTGATCCCCCGGCTAGGGCAAAAGGGCCAGGTGGTGCAGGGAGCAGGGATGAGCAGACAGGCCGGGTCCCTCCCGCGCCCTCCGCGCGAGCCCCCGGGGGCGGTGCGCCCGTCCTCCCCCCGGGTACAGGGCCTCACGTTGTCGATGACCACGGGCTGGTTGGCGATGATGTCGTAGGACTCCATGGCAGGGCCGGTGGCCCTGCCCAGCAGGCAGGCTGCAGGAGGGACCAGCTGGCAGGCAAAGAGGCACAGCAGCGACTCCCGAAACGGTGCCGGCCCCTCCCCTCCCCCTGAGCGCGCAGCCTACGCGAGCCCGCCAGGGCTTTCTGGGGCCGGCCCCCGGCCAATCACCGCTCTCTCTTCGCCCGATTGACGGAGGGCGCCCGGGCGGCTGCGGGGAAAGGGGCGTGCCCGTGGGGGGCGGGGCGGGGCTCTAGCCAGCCAATACAGGCCGCCCAGAGGAGCGGCGGGGCGTTGCCAAGGTAGGGTGCGCTGCGTAGGGATGACGTCATGGCTCTCTTAAAAGAGAAGTGGGCGGACCTGTGGGCACCGGGAGAGTTGGGTTCTCTGAGTGTTGTTTAGTCGGAAAAGGTCATGGTCCCGCCCCAGCCCCTCTGACATACTCTAGAGTCTACGTTTCTAGGAAGCCAGGCCAATGGATATTGCACCCCAAACGTTTATTAAACATGGAAAAGGGTCGTTTTCTTTGGTTGTAATTTCTGGTACTTTAGTACTGGCGCATATGGAGCACCTGCTTCTGCGCCTGTGGGGCACTTCTACCCACTTCACATTGACTGTATTAAATGCATCAAGTCCTTGTAACAACGCTGCCATGTAATTGTATCATCGGGCTTGTTTTCAGATGAAGAAATGGAGAAGCCTCATAGCTCCCTAACTTGCCCCACCTCTCCAGAAGATTCCACCATTTTGTATTCTGGTGATACTGGGGGTGGAACCCAGGGTCTGTGCACTAAACTACATCCCCAGTCCATTATTCAAATTTTTGAGACAGGGTCTCACTCAGTTGCTAAGCTGCCAGAACTTCCCATCCTCCTGCCTCAGGTCACCAGAGTCCTAAGATTATAGGCCTTCAGAATCATTATGCCTGGCTTCTCTTTTATTTTAAAAGTACTATGATTTTAGCTGTTATATGTTGAGCTTTGCCCAATTTTGACTTAATTTTCATGCATAGTGTTAAGTGAGTATTGAGTTTTGTTTTGTTTTGTTTTTTTAAGCCAGAGTCTCACTCTGTAGCCCAAGCTGGTCCTGAACTTACTATGTAACCCAGACTGGCCTTGGATTTTGCAATCCAACCCGCCCAGCATTATATGGTGCTGGGGAATTGAACCCATGGCCTTGTGCTTGGTAGGCAGGCATTTTAACCCCTGAGCCATTCCTCCAGTGAGGGGCCTTTTTTATGTATGTGCTATCAAATTATTCTAATATTATTGTTGAAAAGATTATATTTTTTTCCATTCTGTGGCATTGGTACTTGTGTCAATGAAGAACTGATCTTTTATGTGCAAAATTATTTCTGAGCTATTCTGTTCTGTTGATCTATATGTCAACACAGTCTTTCTTTACTGTCATTTTATGTTATTTTTGGTATGGAAAATCCAACCCAAGGCCTTCACACTGAGCTACATCCTTTTTTTTTTAGGTTTTGATTTTTTGAGGCAGAGTCTCACTAAGTCACTAAGTTATCAGGCTGGCTCCAACTTGTGGTCCTCCTGCCTAAGCCTCCCAAAGTGTTGTGACTACAGGCCTGCCCAACCAGGCCCAGTATTAGCATTGTTTTTAAAAATCTTGACACTGGTGTGACAAACTTAATTGTCAACTTGATTGACTTGGTAGTCGCCTGGGAGATCAGTAAGGCACCGTTCAGGGTCTTATGTATAATCAAGTTATCTGAAAATAGGCCAGGTTTCTTTTCTGATGCTTATGACTTTCAGTTCTTTTTGTTGCCTACTGTAGATAGATCCTCTTGAACAATGTTGAAAAAAAGTGGTGAGATTGGTGGGGGTAAATGGTGTGAGGGGCAGGGGGCAGAGCTCAGGGATTAGAGCACTTGCTGAGGGAGCACAAGGTCCCTGGTTTGATTCCCCAGCACCATGTACTAGCTGGCATGGTGACTTATGCTTATGATCCTGGCATTCAGGAGGGTGAGACAGGAGGATTGTCCTGTGTTCCAGGCAACCCAGGGCTATGTAGTGAGTTCAGGACCAGGTTGGACTAGAATGAGATCTCATCTGAAAAAAAGTGGTGAGAACAGACATCCTTGCCTTGGTCCTGAAATTAAGAAGGAGGCATTTAGTATTTTACTATTTAATATGTTTGCTGTAGGCTTTTTATAGATGTCCTTTATCAGAGTGAGAAAATCTCATTATTTTCCAGTATAAGAGGTTTATCTTGAAGGATCTTAAATTTTTGTCAAATGCCTTTTCTTAATCTATTGCGATGACATGTGATTTTCTATTAATATGGTGAATTACATTGATTTGTTTTTGAGTATTCAACTGGCCTTGCATTCCCAGAAGAAATCCTACTTGTTTATGATGTATTATCCTTCAAAACATTGTTGGATTCAATTGTCAAAGCTTCTAAGAATTTTCATATTATGTTTAGGAAAGTTATTGTCCTACAGTTGTCTTGTCCTGAAATATATTTGTCTGGTTTGATATCAAGATAATGCTGTCTCAGCCAGGTGTGGTGGTACCCATCTGTAATCTCAGCACCTTGGCAGGGTGAGCCAGGAAGATCCCAAGTTTAAGCCCAGCCTGAATACTGTAGTGACTCAGAATCTATCTCAAAAAAAAGAAAAAAAATATCATTGAAATAGTTTCTGCATCTTAAAATTTCCAAAAGAATTTGTGTCAGATTGGTGATATTTCTTGCTTAAATATTGATAGAATTTACCAGGGAAGCCATCTGGGCTTTGAGGGTTTTTTTTTTGTGGGAGGATTAAACCCACAAATTCATTTTTTTTTTTTTTTACTAAATATAGAGCTATTCTGGGCCTCTTCTTCTTTCTTTTTCTTTTTAAATTGAGCTAGGCACAGTGGTGCAGTCCTTTATTTTCTATTTCTTGCAAATGTGTTGTGTGCCACCAAGCCCACCCTGTGTGGTGATGGGAAATCAAACCCAGGGCCACACACTTGCAAGGCTCTTAACTGCTGAGCTATGCCTCCAGCCCCAAGTCTCTTCTTGAATGAGTTTTATTAGTTTGTGTCTGTCATGGAAAATTTCCATTCTATTTTATCTAGCTGTTGAATTTATTGGCAAAAGTGTGTCATTTTGTACCCTTGTTTTCCTCTGTATGCTGTCATCTCTGTAGAGATGTGTGCACTCTTGATATAGATATCTTCTGTCTTTTTCATTAATCAATCCAGTTAGAGATAAATAACAAAAATCTGTCTTTTTCATTAATCAACCCAGTTAGAGATAAATAACAAAAATCAAAATTTTATATATTTTTTTCTGCTCAAAGAACCAGCTTTGATTTCATTTTCATTTCAAGGCTTTACTGATAGGTAATCTGGGCTAACCTTGGATTCACAAGGAGCCCAGGCTAGCCTTCTGATCCTCCTGTTTCAACTTCCCAATTACAGGCATTATAGGTTTGACTTCTTTTTCTTCCTTTTCTTCTCTTTCTTTCTTTCTGATACTGGGGACTGAACTGAAAGCTTTCACACTGAACTACATTCCCAGTCCATTTTTATTTTTGATTTTGAGACAAGACCTTGCTAAGTTAATAAATTGTAAAGGTTGGGCTTGAACTTGTGATCTTCCTGTCTAAGCTTCCCACAGTGCTTGCATGATAAGTCTTCACCACTGAGTTAGGCTCATGCTGTCCACTTTTAAAGGGTCATAACATTAATCATTATATATAAATGCAGAGGAGCATGCTACCGAGATATATTTAGACTGCATTACCTGTAATATTTTCTATCTGGCCCTTCACAGAAAAAAGTTTGTTAACTTCTTTAGACCTAGGCAACTGCATAAAAATAAATATTTTCGAGTCAAATACAGTGACACATAGACATAGTCCCAGCTTCTTCAGAGGCAGAAGCAAGAGGGTCCCTTAAGTCTAAGGTCAGCTTGGACAACACAGTAAGACACAGTCTCAAGAAACAAGCACAACAATAAGAATAGCGACTCCCAAACAAAGCTAGATGGTTTTCTCTCATGCCCCGATCCCTAATAAATCTTATAAATGAGAGAAACCAGGCAGAGGCACCCCGAGGATGAAGTCAAGGTAAGTGGAAATTGCATAAGCTTCCCACAGACAGTAGGCTGTGCCTCTAGTGATGTGAGGAGACAGGAGGGAGGAGGAGATGGGAAAAGGGTGGGAAGATGAGGGTAAGCAGACTTGTCTGGATTCTGTAATGACCGAAACCATTAAGGGGACTTTGATGGCCTCCAGCCTTATTGGCAAAAAATGAAGACAGTGCAGGGCTGGTTTGCACTGGCGCAGTGCAGTGTGGAAGGGGTGTGCTTATGGGTTGGATCCAGGACGAGAAACAGGAGTGTGGGGCTGGGACTCAGGACTTATGCTGGAACCAATGACAAGATGGATCTGTGGCTGGGATGAGGAGGGTTAGAAAAGGCTGTGGAGGTGGGGAATCATGGATCTGGACTTTGAAGGTGGCCTGTCTCCCTTTGCCTTGGTTTCTTTTACGCTCCAGCATGGCAGGAAGTCTTAGAAAGGATCCCCAGTGATTCCATCCCCGGCCCCCGCCCAGTACCTGCTATGGGCTTGCTGTCCTTGGGCCTGATTGTCCCTCACATACCTGGGAACTCTTCTTGACGTTTCTAAGTGTAGAGTGAAGATTTTAGGCTGTCTTGCACTTCTATGCATTCCCTTTGCAAAGGCCTGCATCAGACATGAAAGAGCTGGGGCTAGTGCTTATTTTTTCCACTTCCTGGCCATTTGAAATTAAACATTTTCTCTCTGGTAATGCTGAATGTGTGGTCTTTTGTTTTACATCTTCTTTTTGTTACTGCTTCTTCTAGTTTTATTTTTTTAAGTATTACAGAGCTAAGATTTATGCTGGTGCAATTGCCCAAACTGTCCCCCACCCTATCCAGATGTTTGAAATTGTAATCCCAGGACCTCAGAAGATGAGTGTATTTGGAGAAGGTGAGTGTGCCTGTTGTCTTAGTCACTTTTCTGTGACTGGGACAAAACAACTGATACCCGCAATGTAGAGGAGAGGTTTATTAGGCTTACCGCTTCAGTAGGCTCCGTCCATGACAAGCTGGCATTAAGGCAGAAACTGCACGGTGGAGTGGCATGGCAGAGGACAGCTGTTCACCATGTGGAGGGCAGGAAGCAGAGACAGAAGGGAGGAGCTAGGGAACAACAATTCATCCTCAGGTCACATCCTCTATGATTCCCTCCTGACCAACCCCTACCTTCTAACAGCACATTCAGCAATGAACTTATCAATGGGCAAGTCCACTAACAAACACAGTGACTCTATGATCCAATCACTTTCCAAACACATGAGACTTTGGCGCGGGGGTGGGGGGCAATGTAGATCTATACTGTAACAGGATCTTTACAGAGGTACATACAACAATGCCCTAATCCAGTGTGACGGTGTCCCTTTAAGAGATGAAGTAGACCCATGCATGGATAGAGGGAAGATGAAGCAGTGAGCTACAGAGGAAATGTTCTCGACATGCTGTATTCCAGAAGAGCCCTGTCCTCGAGGTGCACAGGAAGACCCAACTCTGCCCACACCTTCAGACTTCCTGCCTCCTGAATGATGAGAGAAGGAACTTGAAGTCACCCGTCTTGAAGTATTTTGTCAACCCTGAATATTTATCACTGTTACCCCTCTTCCCTCTCCTTCCCCCTCATGTCCTCCTCTTCTCAACAAAGTCTGTGTCCCTCATGTCTACCATCTCTCCCTCGCTTTTTTTTCTTGTGGTACGGGGGATTAAGCCCGGGAGATTCACACTGAGCTACACCTCCAGCAGCATATTTTTTTGGGATAATATCTTGCTTTGTAGGCCAGGCTGGTCCTGAACTCACAACGCAGTAGGCTGTAACCCAGCCAGCCCTTGTGTTTCGAGACAGGGTCTCCCTAAGTTTCTAAGTTGCCCAGCCTGGGGCTCTAATGCAGAGTCCTCCTGCCTCAGCCTTCAGATTGCTGGGTTTCCAGGCCCACACCACCAGCCCCAGCCACTTTCCTCTTTATACTGTTTGTATTTTGGGTTTCTCAGACCAGAGAAATGAGAGAGTAATTTTTGTGTGATGTCCTGGTCACTCTTATTTGACTTTTCTGCCTCCTTGAGTTTCTTCCAATCCACTCGTGCTGCTTCAGTTGAGTTTCTGTCACTTGTATCTTCAGAGTCCTGTTAATACCTCACCATCTTCTGCCTGCAGGACATGTAGCCAAGGACAGTGAGAGGAGGTGATCCAGGGCTACCCACATTCTTTCCTGCCTCATCCACAGACACAGGCCTTCCCCCTCTGCTGAGTGTGACCTCACAGAGCATGAGTTCCATGTCGTCCTGGTGTTCAAGGTTGCTGAGCTAAAAAGATCTCCAGGAGATTGGCTCCTCCCCAGCAGGACTTGCTGAATTTCTCAGGCTGCCCTTGACCACAGGATTCTCCTGCCTCAGCACCCCAAGTAGCTGGGATTACAAGCGGGTACCACTGTGCCTGTGGCCAGTGTATCAGTTCTTAGTGATTCACTGTCGTCTTGGCAGAAGAAAACTTTTGCTTTTATTTTCCAAAAAAAACACCACACCTAGAAGGGATGTCAGGTACTTTTGCAGACCTGGTGACCAGCCAGGTGCAGATCCAGGCTGTGGTGAAGATGAGGGGACCTGTGCTTCTCTTCTCAGCTCTCTTCCTGGACTGTTGGGTCAGAGTAGAGCAAGGCCCCTTGATCCAAGGTACTGACTGTCCCATGTATGTTTTCCTGGCAGCTGGAGGGATGTGAGGCTTGTCCAGGGAGCTGAGATTGGGCAGGGACTGGGGGTTGTACTCCCTCTCCACCAGGAGGGAGGGATGTCCTGCTTGGGAGAAGGGAGTATCTGAAAAAGTTTTCTTAACTTCGAAACTTTCTCAAAACCCAGGGTTCCATGGGAGGATGGCATACATGTTTCAATTTGGCCTCATAAAAATTTAAATATACTCAAAAGTTGAAGAATAGTATTCAGCAGTGGGCCCCAAACTTTTTGATACCAGGGAACATTTTAGTTGAAGACTATTTTCCCCAGATGGAGGTAGGGTGGAGGGTGGAAGGTGGAGCGGAGAGGAGTAGGGGTAAGTAGGTTGCAGTAGCTTGTTGGAGGACAGCTTTGAAATGGCAGTAGCAGTGGGAGGGGACTGATAGTGAAGCTCCAGCCCCTGTCCAATCAGCAGCACCATTACAACCTGATAGGAGCTTGCTGACAGGAGGGGAAGCTTTGCTAGCTGCTCATCTCCTGCTTGCTGCTCATCTGTCCTGGTGGCCCAGGGATCAGTACCAGTCCAAGGCCTGGGGTTGGGCACCCCTGGTAGAGAACTACTATATTCTAATCACATGGATCTTGTTTTATCTATTCTTTCTCTTTAAATAACAGATTTATAGATATGTATGTCACATACTATAAAATTCACCCCTTTTTTGTGGCACTGGGGTGGGAACCCAGGACCTTCACACTGTGCTACATTCCAGTCCTGGTTTTTATTTTTCATTTGAGACTGTTTTCCTGAGTCACTCAGTAGCCCAGGTTGAGTTCTAACTTGCGATCCTCCTGCCTCAGCCTCCTGGAGTGCTGAGATTAGAGGCATGTGCCACCATCCCTGGTTTAAAATTCACTGAGGGTCACTGAGCCCAAGAATTCAAGACTGGCTGGGGGTAACACAGTGAGACCTCATCGCAAAAAAAAAAAAAAAAAAAAATCACCCTTAGAAAAGCATAAAACTATGTGGTATTAAGTGTGCTTAGAGTTGTGAATCATCACTACCAATTTTACTTTATTATTTTTGCTTTTGTGGTAGTGAGGATTGAGTCCAGGGCCTTCACAATGAACCACATCCCAGCCCACTTTTCAGTTTTGATTTTGAGACACAGTCTTGCTAAGTTGCTATGTTTCCCAGGCTGGGCTTGAACCGGTGATCTTCCTGCCTCAGCCTTCCAAAGTGCTGGGATTACAGTCCTACACCCTGGGCCTGGATCTCTGTAACATTTTATAATATTTTCTTACCCCATGCAGTAACCTCACTCTCAGTGGTACTTCCTCTGCATCCTTCCTTTCCCACAGCTCCAGGAAAACTCCGGCTCTGACTTGTTCTCCAGATTTCCTATCCTGGCTCTTCCACATATGTAGAATCATGGAAAATGTGGTCTTGGCTGAACTAGATTCTTCCACTTAACATGGTTTTTCTAGATTCCTTCCTGTTGTAGCATAGGGGACTACCCTATTCCTTTACCATGGCTGAGTAATGTTTCACTGCATGAATAATATTCCATGGATACGCTACATTTTTAAAATCTTTTTTCTTACCATTTTTATTAATATATATGCAATACATAATGTTTACAATGAACTTGAGTATTTTGTGCACATATATCACATCAATATTAAGATCCCTTCCCCTCCCCATTTTTGACTCTCCCACACTGTGTCCGCCTGTAACTCCCACTTTCACACTTATGTGGTTCTATAGAATGCCTATATTCTGGGTTTCCCAAATCAGAGAAACCATACTATATTTGACATTTAATCTTCTGTGTCTGACTCACTTTACCACTCAAATCACCTCTTATTAGTTCAGTTTCCCACCCGTGGAATGGGCTGCAGTGGCCATATCTTGATGCCTCTTCTCTAGATCCAGCAGAGCCCTTTAATGGGGTGATTTGCCAAAAGTTCATATTTTTTTCTGTATCTTACTCTATTTTTGTTGAGATCCTTTAACCTGGCTTCACCCACCAGTCCACATTAAGTAAAGAGCTATTACCATGAGATTCATAAATCTAAAAAATGTGAGAAAGAAAAAGAGAAAAGTTTCATATTCCTTAGCTGAGTACTGAAAGGTAAATGTATATTCAGAAGACATGCTATATTGAACAAGCTTAAGTTTATATTGAACTGCTACAGTATGTGAACTTAAATCTCTGTCACCTAAGTATACTACACTTAAAGCAATGTATAGAGTGGCATGCTGTATTAGTTTGGGTTCTTTCAAAAGACAGAATTTACAGATTTTATAACAAAATGGATATATTCAGAAGGCTTACCAATCTGAGGACAGAGACAGTCCAAGATGGCAGCCTACACATGCGAGAGCTGGAGGGGCCAATGGCTGGCTGCTCAGCTGCGAGGTAAAACACCCGCCCAGGACTGCAGGACAGCCAGTGAGAATCTGATGTGGATCTCGGTTGTCTGAAGAACAATGGCAAAGACCGGAAACCGAAGATCGACGACTGAAGATCAGCAGGAGTGAATCTGTGATGAAGATCTGTGGCATGTAGCAAGTCAGCATCTGTAGACAATTGCGAAGACGAGAGCTTTCCCAGAATGCGTTGAGTCCAGGACAGTGTGACCAGCCAGGGCAACACAGAAAGATCCTGTGTCTTAAAAGAATAAAAGACTGTTGACCAGTTTTCCTACAGAGTTGAAAGCTGACACGTGCATAAATGCACAGCTGCTCAGTCTCTAGACTCTCTGTCCGGAAGCTACGTAAAAATAATCTTGCTGGCTTAGTGTTAGATCCTCAGGTTCTTGGAGACAGCTGATGAGTGCTCTGTGACGTTAACCCAGCCAACCTCTTTGAAAGGGGTTAGTTTTTGTTCCTGGTGGGTCCACCCTCTCTCAACATCTGGCCTTGATCCTGCATGAAGGAAATGTGTCTCAATACTGATCAAACCTTGATCAAAAAGAGCCCGAAGCTCAGGAATGGTAACACACATTTGCTATCTCAGCTCTTCAGGCATCTGAGGCAGGAGGACTGCAATTTCAAGCCCAGCCTGGGCAACAAAGCAACTTAGTGAGAGCCTATCTGAAAATAAAAGATTAAGATGAGCTGAGGGTATAGTTCAGTTCAATCCCCCATACCACCAGAAAGACAGCAAGTCAGCCAGTCCAAGGAATGGGGTGTGGTTCAGTAATAAACCACATGCTGAGCACACAGGAGTCACTGGGTTCCGTCCCAGCACTCCCCACATATACAATGCAAGAGTACAGGAGATGGCAGCCTTTCATTTCCGGTTACCCGTGGTCAGGCACAGCCTGAAAATATTACAGACCTCCACCAGTCGTAGTGAGTAGCCCCATGAAATTTCTCAATCTTTATCTGCCCCGCCCAGGACAATCCCTTTGTCCAGCATGGTATCCTCTGCCTGTCCTTTAGTCATGTGATCACCATCTCAGGTGCCAGATTCCTGCCATAGTACCACAGTGCTTGTGTTCAAGTAGTCCTTAATCTCACAATAATGGCCCTGAATCACAAGGTGGTGTTGGTGTCAGTGACTCAGATATGCCAAAGGGAAGACTTCAGGGATTCCTTTAAGTGAAAAGTTGAAAGTTTTTGATTTAATAAGGAACAAAAAGAATCATATACTGAAATTGCTAAGTTCCATGGCAGGCGTTCCCAACCTGTGGCCCACCTTTTCTTTAACCCCCCTTTTTTTCCTAACGTTATAATGAAAATATTTTAAAAGGAATTTTAGTACTTATATATGTACACTAAGTATATATCATATATTTTATATGTGGCCCAAGACAGTTTCTTTTTTCAAGCAAAATAACAACAAAACACAAAACAAAAAACCAACCAAACAAAAAACAAGGGCAAAACCTCAGCATGCTGCAGTTTGATCACACCTGCTTGGTAAGAATGAATCTGATTTTTGTTTTGGTGCTGGGGGTGGAGCCAGGACCTGTGCTTGTGGGGCATGTGCTCTACGACTGAGCCACGACCCCAGCTCCCATGCAAGTTTTAATCACAGCTAAGGTTTTTTTTTTTTCCCTCCACAGGTTCAAATAATAAATTTTCCTCCAGTTCAGAAAGTATTGAGAAAGGTTTGGCTGAAATAGTTGGTAAGTAACCTTCTGGTGTGAAACATTTGGGCTGTTAGAAGTCACTTGCTTGTGCCTGGCTTCCTTCCAGGTCGCCAGTTCTGCTGCTTCGCCTGGAGGCTGGAATCAGTTCCTTGAAGTGTCAAAATCTCAAGGAATAAAGCCAAAAATAAGATAAACTCTTGGAACCTTGCTGCTCAAAAAGGGGTGCACGTAGCAAAGGCATGGCCGCCATCTGGGGGCTCCCTGACACTGCGGTGTCCCCTTTTGTGTTTTTGCAGCATCCCGGCCTTTTTTGTTTTTAATGTTGGGACACAGTCTCACTAAGTAGTCAAGCTGCCCAGGCTGGGCTTGCACTTGTGATCCTCCCGTCTCAGCCTTGCAGAATGCTGGGATTCCAGGTGTGGGTAGGAGGCCTGGCTCTGCAGTGTGTGCCTCAGACCAAGTTTAAGTTCATGCCACCCACCTCTACGAAGGCTACCCGCTGGCGCCTGTGAGGCCTGGGGCTGGCTGGACCTTCCACCCAGGGCTGTCCTGCTAGACTCAGCTGAGGTTCACGTGGGGTGACGGTTAAAAGGTTCATCTTGTCTGCCCCAGCACTGGGCAGGGGCAGAGGTGAGGACTTTGCATTAGATATTTTTAAAACCTTCCTGGGGGAACTCCAGGCTGGGACCCATTGATCTACCCCAAGTTTTTCTTTGTAAGTTTTGAGAAAAATCAATGATGTTTACCAGCTACTGAGTATCAATGAAATTTGGGACAAAGTTTCTAGCCTTCTGTTTTTGGTGGGTGATATGAAGCAGGCAGGACATCTAATGTGGTTACAAGTATCCAGACTTAAATGGGTGAGGTTTTCCTTCCCAAGATTCGGCATTTTAGAGCTTAACTTCAGTATTTATTATCATTCACTCACTACAGCACAGAGCAATTTAGCTAGTTATAGACAAAATGTCAGTCCCACGTTACTTGTACTAATGTGCCTTTTTCCCCCTCACTTGAGATGACATTGTTCAGCAGGTGTTTCCTAAAAATTCATCTGATGCATCTATTGAGGGAAGAGGAACCGCAGGTGGGCAAACTGCAAGGAGAGATACCACTGAAAGCAAGTATCTGGTGCTTTTTTTTTTTTTTTTTTTTTGATAAAGGGTCCAGCTCTGTAGTTCAGACTGGTCTTGAACTCACTATGTATCCCAGGCTGGTCTTGAACACATAGAAACTCTCTTGCCTAAGCCTCCCCCAGTGCTGGGATTAGAAGCTTGTGCCACCATGCCCAGCTTGTGGTGCTGGAGAGTCAAACCCAGGGTCTTGTGCTTGTAGATAAGTCTTTAACCACTGTGCTATTCCTCCAGCCCCAGGAAGTATCTGTTGCTAATACTTGATGTTCATGTAGTACTATGGGCCTGGTCTTATAGTAGGAAGACTAAGCTATCATAATAGCATTATGGAAACTACCTACTGCTGGGGCAAAATCACACTGAGACACAAAACTCATAACTATCCAAAATCCTCTCTATAACTTCCCACCAACCACAGACTCTATGGTCTAAAGTGCAAATGTCATTATTTGGGGGTGTCTTAGTTACTTTCCTGTTACTGAGACACAACAGCTGACATTCACAGGGAGGAAACATTATTTAGCTCACAGTGTCAGGTCTCAGTCTATTCATGCTTGGCTGGTAATGAGGGAAGGGTCTGGCAAAGGTCCTAGATGGAGGAAAGCTGTTTATCCATGGTAGCCGGGAAACAAAGTGTGAGAGGAAGGGAGGAGCTCGCATATATCCTTCCAGTTTATGCCTTAGGGATATGCCCCTTCCGGGTCAAGTGTAGCACTTCCTTCCCCACCCCCCACCCCCACCTACTTCACTCTTTGTAAAAATATTTGCTCAGGGCAGCAGATCCCATTTCTTTAGCACAGAGGCTCAAATGCCAAAGGTAATAGGAAGCCGATGCTCACCCAACACAAAAGCCATGCACATTTGCCCAAACCATACAAAGGACAGAGAAACTGTATCAGGAAGAAAATGAGTAATTATCAAGCTAAGCCAGGCATGAGTGGCATATTGAAATTATCAGATGATCAGTAAAGCATGATCACTAAAGCAATTCGACAGCTAACAACCTGTCAGTGAATTACATTAGCCACCCAATTATGACACAAATGTATTTTACTGCTTCATGTTGCTGGCTTGCCCTGTACCATGGGTCTCTGTGCTCCCTTGGCTGACACAATTTTCTGTGCACTTTTTTTTTTTGGCAAAGCACTTGCAGGATAAAGCGTGTTTGTCCTTAATGATTCATCACCATCTTGTTAAAAGAGAACTAAGCATGTGTCGTTTATTGGATCAGAGCAGCCATACTTGATGTCATTTGGCAAACACTGTACAGGCTTTGCCACCAATATTCTGGTCGTTAAAGCTTCCATGTGCATGAATTACTCAATTATGGTGCATCCTGTGAAAAGGAGCGTTGTTGCTGGTTTGGAGCTGGAACTTCACATTGTTGCAGACACTTCATGAGTGCTCGGTGACACTCAGGACAGGTGGATGCGGGTTACCTTCATGGTGCTCCCCTCACAACACCCTGCAGGAGAGGGTGACTTTAAAGAAACTGCATGCCAATTCAAGAAAAGATGTAATCACAGCACAGGTTTATCTTCCGGCAGGTTATCTCCAGCCAGACATCTTGAACAATTATAAACTTGCATCAAGTTCAAATAATCAAGAGGAATATTTGAATAAAATATTTGGTAAGCAACCTCCTCACGGGAAACCTTTAGTCTATATGAGAGGAATCACGCGCTGTCTTCAGTTGTCTCCCAGGTGGCCTGTTCCTCATGCTTTGAGGGGAAGCAGGTGCTTTATCTTGTGGTTAGAATCAGCTCCTCTAAGTATGAAAACCCCAAGAAATTAGGCAAAAACACGGAAAATAAAAACTTGGAAAGGACCCTGTTCCTCAAACAGGGGGCCAGTTAATGGCAGCCACTGCCTGGGGGCATGGGACTCACTGGGGAATTGTTAAAGAGCCCCATCAAGCCCGCAGCACACGGGGTTTGCAGTGTGCAGGGAGATCTTTTTAAAGGTCTCTACTGATTCTCAGCTGTGCCTCACTGACTCTCATTTACTGTTTAAGAAAAAGCAAGGTCCAGGTGGATGATAGTGGGATAGGATGCTCCACCACCATGCTCTTTTTGTCCCTTTACCAAAACAACTACCCTGCTGGCAAGACATATCTTAAGCACGTTTTTTTGGGATACTTAAGTTTGTCCAACACTTGGAGTGTCCAAGGGTGACCTGTATGTGAAGGCGGGTGTGGGTGAATTTCAGTGCTTCATGTAACAGCTACTGAGCCCTGTGAAGGCAGCTGTATTGGGAGTAGCCCACACTGGTGAGGACTGCTGGGCCAGGACAAGCAACAGGGACCGCGGCCTATATAGCCTAAGCGGTGTGTTCTGGATGCTGACCACTGCTTGAGCTCACCGAAGGGCTAGCACTTAGCCTGGCCATTGTTTGAAGCTCCACAGGCTGAAGAGGCTTTCACGTGACTGCAAAAGACATTATTTTCCTTTTGGAGGATAGACATGTAAGGAAACCTTTGTCAGGTTACTGGTAACCAGAGAGATGACAGAACAGCCACAACCCCTACATACAATAAGGAACAGACATTTTGCAACACCAGCTTGAAGAAATTACGAATGGATAGTTTCAGCACCTAAGGAGTAAAAACACCTCATGAGTTACCTTAAATAAAATTACAAAATGTATAAACGAGTGGAGAAAAAAAGAACTTTGATAGAACCTACCCCAGGGGATGCCTAGAATTATTAGTCAAAGATGTTACATTATTTGTCTTCAGTATGTTCAATGAGCCAAAAGAAACCATGACAAAAAAGTGAACGACACCAGGGAAACAAGACATGATCAAAGTGAGAATGCTGATAGAGAGAAATTATAACAAGAGCCATCAGTAAGCTCTGGGGCTGAGAGGGCATTAATTGAAACGAAAAAATAAGATGACCAGGTTGGTTCCAAGAGTTGATTTGAGCCATACATTAGGCAAGGTTCTCTAGAGTGGCAGTCTCTAGCCCTTTTGACACCAGGGACTGGTTCAGGGGAAGACCATTCTCCCAAGGACTGTAGGGAGCGCGCTTGTTATGCAGTAGGTTGTTAGAAGACAGCTTTGAAATGACAGTAGCATAAGGAAAGCAGGGAGCAAAGCTCCGCCTCCTGCCGGGTCAACAGCAGCATTAGAACCTAACTGGAGTGTGCTGCCAGGAGACGGACCTTTGCTCCCTGCTCTCCTTCTCGCTGCTTGCCCTAGAAATCCCCTCTTTCCAAGACCATGACCTGTACTTGTCTTACTCTGTAGTCCAGGATGTCGCCAGTACGGCTGGGGACCTCTGCTCTAGAGTATCAGAACTAATGAAAAATACATGAATAATAATGCCAGAAAGACTAGGTAGGCTCAATGATCAGAGATGGGAGAATCCACAATGGCTGCCTGTGAGCTGGAGAGATGGAGGATCTAGTAGCCACAGCCCAAAGATACAGAAGCCACAGAGCAAGAGGGATCAGGAATGCAGCATTGGTGTGAAGTGGAAGGCCTGGAAGATCCCTACAGAGTGGCCAGTGGGAGTCTGAGTTGGAAGGCTGAAGAAACAGGAGCCCTCGAGAGTGACCTATAAAGGTGACAGCAGCCAAGGAATCTTCAAAATGGATGCACTTCCTTCCTTCCCTTTTTATCCCACCCAGCTTCAAGTCGATTGGAAGGCTCCATCCAAAATTGGGTGGGTCTTCCCCACTCGGTTTGCTGGCCTACATGTCAGTCATCCAAAGACACACTCAGAACTATTCTTTGCTATCTGTTAGGCATCTCTGGAGAGCTTGTTTGAAGGTTCTGGCAGAGGAGCGCAGCTATTCCTTTCCCCGTGACTGTGGAATGGTTCTCCTCTAGCAGAGAAGGTCGTCTTCTTAGATTGAGCACGCAGCTTCAGGCGGGATGAACATGGAGTGGTGAGGGAGGTAGGGGACACCCACCTAGCCAGCCAGATCAGCTGAATCAACCCTGATAATCAGTGGCGTGACAGATGTCGCACCCAGATTGCCCTCACATCCATGTTAGGCATTAATCTATTGAAGTGTACACATGATGAACAGTCAAGAATCAGCAAACCTGACGATAAGCTCTCAAAATTGCCCAGTCTCAGGGAACAGAAAGAAAAACAATGGAAAGAAGAAAACACTTCTTGAGAAACTGCTGAGACACCATAAAGGGTACCAGTATTCAAAGTACAAGAACCTCAGAAGAGACAAAGGGAAAGAAAATGAAGAAACAGTGGCTCCCCACTTCCCAAATCTGATTAAAGCCTTGGATAGTCACATGCAAGAAGCCGTGAAAGAGATCCACTTTGAAACACACTGTAGTCGAGTTGTCAAAACCCAGATGCACAGAGAATCTTGGAAGTAGCAAAGGAATAGGGCCACCACATTCAAAGATCACCAATAAAATCCACAGCTTATTTCAAGTACCATGAAGGCCTAAAGGCAGCAGGATGGTATTTTTTAAAATTCCTGAAAGAAAACTACTGTCAAGCAATTCTATATCAAACAAAGCAATCCTGTAAGGATAAAATACAAATAAGACATTTCCAGATAGACAAGTCTGAGAGACTTATCCTATAAGCAATGCTTGAGGAAGCCTTGAGCCTGAAATGACACTAGATAGTGTTTTGAAGCCATAAAAATAAGAGAATATTGGTAAAAGTAACTACATAGATAAAATTAAAATCAAATATTCTTGTACTTTTGGTCTTGTCTGTAACTTCTTTTTGCCTGTATCATTTAAAAGGTATAGGCATTAAAACTGTAAATCTCTGATAATGAGCAGGCAATATATAAAGATATAATTTGACAGTTACACAAAGGGGGGAGAAAATAGAGATTAAACAGGAGCAGAGTGTTTTCACTGTTGAAACTAAGTTGATACAACTCAAACTAGTTTTTATAAATTTAAAATAAACAGGTCTTTAATTTTAACTAGGTTAGCTGGTGTTCCCAATGTAACCATGAAGAAAGTAACTAAAAAATACAGGAAGAGTAAAAAAAAGAAAACTGGAAAATAAGTCAAATCAAAACAAAGGGTTGTGGTCATAGCTCAGTGATTAAAGTGCTTGCCTGGAATGCTCAAGGCCTTTAGCTTGATTCCCCAGTACTACAAAAAAACCAAACCAAACCAAAACAAAACAAAAAAACAACTGCATGTAGTGGTATGCTCTTGTAATTCCTGTACTTGGGAGGCTGAGACAGGAAAACTGCCATTAGCTCAAGGCCAGCTTGGTCTACATAGTGAGCTCAAGGACATCCTGGACTACAGAGTAAGACCCTGTCTCAGAAACAATCAAAACAAACAGAACAACAAAAGCAATATGGGGAAAAGAAGAGCAAAAAGGGTCAGCACATAAGGCAAATAGCTAAATTACAGATTAAAATTTTTATCAGCAATCATATTAAGTGTAAATACATGTCTACTAAAAGGTAGAGGTTAATACACTGAATAAACCCTCCCCCCCCATCCGTCTATCTACAGGGGATTCATTTAGAGTACAAACACACAAGGAAGTTGCAAGTCAAAGGATGAAAACATGGATCCCATGCAGGTCATAGCAGAAAGAGACCTCGGTTGCTACAGTATTTTCAGAAAAAGCAGATTTTTAAAATCTGCAAGAGACATAGAAGAGTCACTGGGGATTTCAATACTCCTCTTTTAATAATTGAGAGAACTGCCAGACAAAAGTACAATAAGGAAACAGAAGACTTGAACAACACCATAAAGAAATCATTTTAAAAGACATATAGAGAATATTCCACCCAACAACAGCAGACTATGTATTCTTTACAAGAGCACATGGAATGTTCTCCAGCATAGCTCATTTATTAGGATACAAAACAAGCATTGGAAACAAAACAAAACATTGAAAAATACTTTATTCATACAAAGTATCTTTTCAGATCACAATAGAATGAAACTAGAAATCTACAACAAAAGGAAAACTGGAAAATTCACAGACACGTGGAAATCTAGCAGCACACCCTTACATAGTAAGTCATAGAAGAGATTACAAGAATTTAGAAATTACCTTGAGATAGATGAAAATCAAGCACAACCTACTAAAACTTATGGGATACATTGAGAGCAACACTAAGAGGGAAATTGAGAGCTATAGGGACATACATTCAGAAAGATCTCAAATAAATAACCCAACTATATTCCTAAAGGACTAGAAAAAGAACAACAAATTAACTTTAAATCTAGGAGAAAGAAGGAAATAGCAAAGTGTACAGAGGAAAGAAGTAAACTAGGGAGGAGAAAAACAAGAGAGGAAAATACATGAAACAAAAAATTGGTATTGTAAAAATGTTAATAAAACCGACAGATCTTTTGCTAGATTGGCAAAGGGAAAAATGGAGCAAAGACTGAAATTATTTACTTAAAAGTGATTTGAGGACATTACTATTGATTTTATAGAAGTAAAAAGATTATAGGAGAGTAATGTGAACATTTGGCAACAAACTGGACAACTTAGATGACATGAAAAAGTTCCTAAAACACACCCACCAACATTTATTCCAATAGAAATAGAAAATTTACATGAATATGTGGCAGATAAGGTTACTGAATAAGAATCAAAAAGACAGCCCAAGATCAGATATGGTTATTTGTGAGATCTATAAAACATACAGATGAAAGTTATTTATGTATTTCTCCTCCAAGAAATGGAAGAGGATATTCTTCTCAATTCTATGAAGCCAGCATTACCCTGATATTAAGCAGACAAACATGATATAAGAAAATTACATGCCAATGTCTCTTATGGGTAAAGTGCAAATATCCTCCACAAATTATTAGCAAATCATGTGCTACAATATACGAAAACGATAATAAACCAAGCCCAGTGATGCAGGCTTCTTATCCAGCATTTTGGAAGAGTGAGACAGAAGGATCACAAGTTCAAGCCCAGCCTGCGCAACTTAGCAAGACCCTGTCTCAAAATCAAAAGTTTTTTTAAAAGAGCTTTGGGTGTAGCTCAGAATAAAGGCCCTGTTCTGGGTCCCCACTACCACTGAAATACAAACAAGTAATAATATAATATAAAATGATTATATACCAGATCATATGAGGTTTATTCCTGGAATGCAAATATGGTTCAACATGTCAACATATAAAAAACAATCGATGAAAAGACACTAAAAGATCAAAGGGGGAAAAACACGAATGAGACAATTGCCTTAGTGACAGAACATTTACATTTGCCAAGCATGCATGAAGCCTCGAGTTCCATTCCAGCACTGACCAAAAAAAAGCAAAACACAGAAAACCCAGCTAAGACTGGAGTTATCCTCAGCCAGTGGATCAGCTCCTGTGCTGTGGGGCAGCAGTGGAGATTAGGAGATTAGACCACCCTTGGGGGTAAGAGCAGCTCCCAAGAGAGCATGCACATGCACAGTCTGGATTAGAGATGCCCTGACCTCAGAGCCCTGCCCACCATGCCTGCTCACAATTGGAGCATCTCCCCAAGCATGTGGAGCCTGGCTCTAGGAGCCATCCTATGCTGGAACTCTGGGTTGCTCCTCCTCCCTGCATATCGTCCAAGGGCCTCAACTGGCCTGCACTGTCTCCCTGACTGATGACAGGCCTCCTGAGTTGCAGGTGACCGTCACAGGTAGATGGTCAGATGCCACTCACTACTGCTGGGTCACCAGCTGCACCTCCAGATCATGGGCTAGGAACCAAGAGATACATCACGTCCTGTTCCTCTGGGTGACCCCATCATCTTCACACCCAGCCCCATCTCTAAGGAGGAGCCTGTGAGTCAGTGTTCTGGGCTCCACTGGCTGGCCAATGTCTCTCTGAGCAGCATTCATTCAGCCAGGACTCAGCCTTTTCTGGTGAGCCTGATGGTTTATCTTTTGGCATCTCAACCTCTGGGTTTCTGTCCCGTTAAGCAAGGAGATGCTCGTCCATCCTAGTGCCAGTGGCCCCTGGCAGTGGACGCAGCATGGGTACAAAGTGACTGGGGACTAGCGTGATTGTGCTCTGTGGTTCAGCAAAGAAAGCCTAGGAAGGGAAGAGAATTGGATGTTCCCATGTAAAAGAAAAGCCTAGAAACTTTAAAACAGAAAGACACCTTACTGCATCTCTAACCGTAAATGTGATCTGGGTCTGGTGGTACAGGCTGTAATCCTGAGGGTTGTGAGTTCAAGCCTAGCCTGGGTAACTTAGACACTTAGGAGATGCTATCTCAAAATTAAAACTAAAAAGTGGGCTGGGGATATAGCTTGGTGTGAAAGCTCTGGGCTCTGTGCCCAGTACCACAAAATAAACTGAACCTTAAGATGTTAGTAACAGTTTCATAAAATAAAAAGATCTTTCTGATCTTTAAAAAATGTTTTGCTTTATTTGTACCCCCACCGCCTTCACCCCATTTTTATGGATCATCTTAGGAGAGAAGTCCTACAGGAGGGTCAAAATGACAATAGAAATGAGAAGGAAAATTACTACACTGAGTATGAGATTTGGGGCAGAGATTTTAGCCATATATCTTAGGTAAGCAATATTACCTGGGCAGGACCTCTAGTGGGGTCGCCAGTGTCCAGAAGTGACTTAGGTGGTTGACATTTCCCTTCCCAAGGCAAAGGCACTTTTGGAGCCTAACTTACCATCTCCACTGAGTTCTCGTGTGCTCGCCACAGCCACAGCTCAATTTGCCATTTATGGATCAAAACACACAGGACCTGTGTTGCTGGTACTAATTAATGTGCCTATGTTTCCCTCACTCAAGATGACATTCTATGGCAGGTGTTTCCTAAAGATCCACCTGTTGCACCTTTTGATGAAGCAAGTACAACAGATGGGCCAAGAAGTGCAAAGAAAAACACGGATGAAAGCAAGTATCTCTCCTGACCCGTAGTCCTCCAGAACTGGGAACTGTAGTGCGTGGGCTGTGCTGTTGCTTGGGCATTCTGGGAGCTGGCTACCGGTGGGGAAAAACGAAAGTGAGATGTAAGATGGTTACAAAGAACTGTCTAAAATCCTCTGTATGACCTCCCTCTAGCCAGGGCATCTGTGGTTCACAGCGTAAGTGCCATTGTGTTTGGGGTGATTCCCAACCAGTGTTAGGCGGGTTCTGCTAGACTGGGTGCTTTTCAGGAGCCAGAAATCCAATTTGCAAGTAGGGTTTTACTCTTCCTGTTGACATGAACCCTGAGAAGCAACACAGTAACTAACCACCCAGTGCGCTTTATACTTGCATCTGTCCTTCAGGCCTCAGCCAATGACCTCAAGACAAGACCCCCGATGACCTGCCCACAGAAATGGCAAAAAAACCCTGAACCTCCTCTTCTCCAAAGCTCCTTCATATTACTGGAAAAATTAGCACTTTAGGAATTAAGTCAGGTAATAAGGTAATGAAGTTAGGTAATAAGGACTGAATTATGCATCTGGCTCTGCCAGCAGTGAAGAGAGGACCCTGATGGCCAGGGAATGAGCCCTGTGTAGGGCTGCAGCCTTGTCTTGCATGCAGATATGCATTCCAATTCCTGAAGGTCACGCATCTCTCTATTTAACATATGATCTTTCAAACACACATTTCTCCCTGTGAGTTGAATTCTGTATTAAGATTTTCAGAATCAACAGTAAAATAAGTGTTAAGTGTGCACTGAGGGAAATCTTTGCTGTCTTTTCTAACGGGTTCTGCCCAAGAAGCCAGCACCACCTGGAATTCTGTAGAACCAGAAGATATCCCTGACAATACAGAGGAAGTTCCCAGTAATGGTAAATGCAAATGGATGCAATTAGAGCTGTGGGTCACTAGGTAAAAGTTCTTTCTTTTGCTTGAGCTCAGAATCAAATGTAAGGCTGATCCTCGCGAGGACCCAGTAGATGGAACTCAAATGACCTAAGACAGCAGTGGTCCCCAATTTTTTTTGACACTAAGGGCCAGTTTTCTGGTTTTTTGACTCACTCAGGACCTATACCCAATTTTATGTACAGAGGAGTCAGAAACAGCCAATGACTAGAATGCAAGTATTTCTCATTCTCAACCTTGTCCTCGTTCAGTCAGCCACACTGCAGCCTCTCTACCAATATTTCAGTGTGGTTAGTTTTCCTGTTTTGTCTTTGCAACTTGAGGAAAATTATGCGTAATACTTTGGGGTTTAAAAACTATTGTCACAGACATTATGCCATCTGTGAGGTGGGTCTTTTTATGTATAATTGGAAGCAGAGACTGGGGCTCTCAGAGGCTGTGGGACTGACTGGGCGGTCCCTGCCCAATGGTAGTGATGTCCCTTGGAGTCTGTGACATAGTGCATACTCAGGCCCACCCTAGACCTACTGAGTCAGAAAAAAACAAAAGACCCATAAATCTGTATTTTAAAAAGCACTCTCTCTGATTCTATGTGTAGAACACATCAGTTATGGAGTTACCTAGTAACGTGCTAGATTTAAGTAAACAAAAAACCTAATATTAAGATATCTATACCTGTAGTATAGTTATATTCATCTCCCAAGTCCTCCCTAACTCTTCCCTTTGACTGTAAAATAAGCTACTTTCACCATAAGAACAGAAATTATCATAGGTCAGCAGTTGTAGATAGTTGAACATGTGTGCATTAGCTTTCCATAACTATGACAGAGTACCCGAGGCAATCAATTTATTAAAAGGTTTGTTTTGATTGATAGCTTTGGAGTTTCCAGTCCCTGATCAATTCTTCTTTTGGGGCTGTGGTGAGGTGGCACCTCATGGTGGGAAGGTATGTCAGAGTGAAGCTGTTCACTTCACAGCTAGAACAGAAAACAAGAGAGCAAGTAGCCAGGGTCCCTTTGAGGGCACTTGTCCAATGACTTAGAAGATCTTGCATTAGGCTTCACCCCTTAAAAGCCCCTATACTTAAACAAACAGCATCATCTGGAGGACCAAGACTTTACCACATGGACTGCTGGGGAACATTCCAGATTCAAACTATGGTTTATCTTTTGTTATCTTCTGTAGATGGAATTTTAAAGGAGAAGAGAGATAAAGAGTCATCTCTAACCAATAGGGAAGAAAATAAGCAGTTAAGTACTGTAAGAAGACTTCAAGGTAAAATTCCACATAGCATGAGATAAGTCAGATGCTCATGTGCTCAGGACACTAGAATGTGTATGTGGCCTTTCATGGTTGTTTACCTGAACATGCCAGCACATCTGTCTTAGTTACTTACTTGTTGCTGGGACACATTACCCAACACTCCCTCCTTAAAGGAGGAAATGTTTATTTTAGCTCATACTTTCAGGAGGTCTCAGTCCATTCTTGGGCAGCTGGCAATGGTGACACACGGCACACGGCAGAGGCTTTGCCTGAGGGAAGGTGTTCATGGCATTACAACAGGAAGCAAAATGAGCGAGGAAGTGTGGAGCTAACATACATCCTTCCAGGTTATGGACCAGCGATTTGCCCCTTCTGACCAGGCCCTGCCTGTTAAGAGAATATGCAATCTAAAGATATTCCACAATATCCAAATACAAGAGGCTGCTGGAGAGACATTCCAGAACCAAACTGCAACAACACCTTTAATTCACGTGAAAAAAAATGCGGTCTGTGGTTAGAATTATGAATTAAACTCCAGGAATTTGACCCCCATATCATCAAGATGCGACTTTTATGATGTTTCTACATGGAGAGGGTTATTTGGAACATATGCAACATCTTCCAAGCCTCTCTCACTAGTGGTTTTCTGACAGGCAGGTGGGACCCAATGCCAATGGGAACCTAGTCCTGGATGTTCCTGGCATTGTCCTCCTTACTGAGATCACCTGAGCTCAGCTGGTTGGGACTGGGTAGAAAAGGAACCTGCCCGGGTTAGTACCAGGCTCACTATGCTCCTTCTGCACAGCCACTCTGTCAAAATTATGTCCATTTGTCATTTTCTGACTCTTAGTCACTAATGCTGAATGATCTTGACAGAGCCTTCAGTCACTCAGTGCCACCTGGCAAAACAGAATGAAGGTTCTGAACATGTCCAGACCCCAAAGGGCCCTTGGTCAGCAGCCTGCCTGCACCACTGGCTCTCCTCAGTACATCTCCACCCAGTCACTCACTCCTGCACAGCATCCCCATGCTGCATTTACTTGGTTTCTTCTTTTTGGCCACATTATGAATGGAGTTATAGGAGTTCCAGTGCTGGCTGGATCCCTTTCCTTTGGCATCTAGTAAGTCTCTCATCTACTCCCAAGCCTGTGCTCTGTGGCATTTCAAAACCAACCTCAAGATTTCTATAAATCCCTGAAGGGCTGTGGGGGCCAGCACCATCTCTGGCATCACATGAGGTATCAAGCTAAGTCTTTTCCTCCACTGTTTTTTTTTTTTTTTGGGGGGGGGGTGCAGGTGGAAGGCTGCTGGGAAATGAACCCAGGGCCTTGCACAAGCCAGGCAAGTACTCTATGTCTGAACCAACTCCCCACCCCCCACCTGTTGTTCTTAAAACTTCTGCAGGAGGATTCCTCTTCCTCCCACCGTAGCCTGCCTCCCCACCCTGTCTGAACTGTCCTCAGTTCTTCCCACCTAAAAACTGTCTTATGCAGCCTTCTTTCTGGTGGCCTTGTCACTCACCACCCCATGCTCTCAGCATCTCACCTGTCTTAGTCACTTTCCCACTGCTGGGACCTGATACCCAGAAGAGGTTGATTTTGGGTCACAGTTTTAGAGATCAAGTCCATTCATGAATCTCTGGCCAGCTCCAAGGCAGAAAAGGCAATGGTGGAAGGCCCTGGGTGGAAAAGAGCAGCTCATAAGATGGCGGCAGGAAGCAGAGAGAAAAGGGAGGAGCCAGGGAGAACATATGCTTCTAGGCCACACTTTCCCATGACCCCTCTCTCTATCCAAGCTCCACTTCCTACAGCACAGGAAAGTATCAATGGATGAATCCTCTAATGAGTACAGCACCCCATGATCCAGTCACCTTCCAAAAACATGAGACATTAGGGGGCACATTAGATCTAAACAGTACAACCACTGGACAGGAACCAGACAAAGCTGGTTCCTTTCCCAACAAGACTTCTGGGACCAGTGACTAAAATGCTTGTGTTCGCATTTTGCTGTGCTAGGTGATCCTTGCAGGTTTGGTCCCAGTTGTGGGACACTCAGCAGGGCTTTGTACGGGTCACTTCTGTCTACCCTGTCCTGTGTCTCCTGTACAGATGCTCAGATCAGGGATCTGCCTTGCAAGGATCTTCTGCTTTTCCTGCAGAAGAACATCATCATTGTTGCCATTGTGGTGGCAGCCATCCTTGGGGCGACTGTGCTGTTGGTGCTCATGCTGACCTCTTACATGAAGAGGAGACGGCCACTGTGAGTCACTGGAGCTCCCACCCTCCTTCCAAGAACTTGTGGGTGTTTGCCCTAGAGCTTCCTGCAGGTCCCAGTATGATGACTTTAACTCTTTTGGAAAGATACGTATAAGAGGTGTAGCTGGGTCAGATGGGACATCTTTTTTTCACTTTTTTGAGGAATCTCCATATGCTTTCCATAATGGTTGTATCAGCTTATAGTTCCACCAGTAATGTAGGAGCATTCCTTTTTTCCCCACAACCTCACTGTTGGTTTTTGAGTTTTTAATAGAAGCCATTCTTACTGAAGTTAGATAGAACCTGAGTGTTGTTTTGACTTGCATTTCTCTGATGGCTCAAGATGCTGAACTTTTTAAATGTATTTATCAGTCATTTGGACTTCACAGAGGGGTAGCTGGCAAAAATTTTTACCTATTCCATTGGTTCCCTCCTTGCTCTGCTGATTATTTCCTTTGCTGTGCAAAAGCTTTTTAACTTCATATAATCCCATTTGTTGATTCTTGGTGTTATCTCATGTGCTTTGGGTGCTTTATTGAGAAAGTCCTTGCCTAAGCCTACGTCTTCAAGGGCTTTTCCAAGTTTTTCATTCAACAAATTCAGTGTTTCCATTTTAATGTCTAGATCTTTGATCCATTTTGATTTGATTTTGGTGAATCGTGAAAGATACAGTTCTAGTTTCATTCTTCTGCAGGTGACTAGCCAGTTTTCCCAGCACCATTTGTTAAAGAGGCTATCTTTACTCCAGCATATGCTTTTCACCCCTTTGTTGAAGATCAGATGAACAAAGGGCTCAGGGTTGTCTGTGTGTCCTCAGCTCTGTTACACTGATCCACCTGACTATTCTTGTATGAATACTATGTCATATATTTTTAATCATTATTGCCATGTAATATAATGTGATATCTGGTATTGTGTTGCCTCCTGCTTTTGGTTTGTTTAGGATTGTTTTGGCTATTCTGGGTCTCTTGTGGTTCCATGTAAATTTTTAAATCATTTTTTCTAGTTCTGTGAAGAATCCTGTTAGTATCTCCATTGGGATTGTATTGAATCTGTGTATCAGGCTAGGTAGTATGGCCATTTGACAATGTTGGTTCTGCCTATCCAGGAACAAGAAATGTCTCTCCATTTTCTAAAAATCTCTTGATTTCATTTTTTCAGAGTACTATAGTTCTCAGTACAGAGGTCTTTCACTTGGTGAGTTAGGTTGATTCCTAGATAATTAATTTTCTTTGAGGTTGCTGTGAATGGGACTGTTTTTCTAATCTCTTTCTCTGTGTTTTCCCTGTTGTAATAGAGAAATAGCATTTCAAGTCCTGAAACTGGGATTAATTTGTTTATTCATTATAAGACTCTTCTGGTGTCCTCTATGTAAGGGAACATGTTATTTGCAAATAAGGATAGTTTCATTTATTCTTTTCCCTTTACGAATACTCCTTTTATTTCACTCTCGTGCCTGACTGCTCTATGGTTTCAAGCACTATATTGAATAGAAGCGATGAGAGTGGATACCCTTGTCTTTGTTCTGATTTGAGAGAAAATGTTTTCAGTTTTTCCCCATTTAGGATGATGTTGGCCTTGGGATTGTCATAAATTGCTTTTATCAGATTGAGGTAAGATCATTCTATACCTATAGCCATCAATTTTGATCAGGAAAGAATGTTATATTTTGTCAAAGGCTTTTCCTGCAGTTATTGAAATGATCATGTGCTTTTGTCCTTGCTTTTGTTAGTGTGGTGTATTACATTAACTAATTTACATATGTTGCACCAGCCTTGCATCCTTGGATGAAGCCAACTTGGTCATGGAATATTATCTTTCTAATAATTTTTTAGATTCTGTTTGCGATTATCTTCTTGAGAATTTCTGCATTTACATTCATTAAAGAAACTGGCCTATAATTTTCTTTCTTTGTTGGGTCTTTATCTGGTTTGGGGGGGTCAAGATGATACCTGCTCCTAGGAAGGAGTTGGGAAGTGTTCCCTCTCTTTCAATTTTATGGAATAGTTTAAGGAGCATTGGCATTAACTCTTTCCTAAAGTTTTGATGATTTTTTTTTTTTTGAGAATCCATCAGGTCCTGGTCTCTTTTTTGGTAGATCCTTTATTACTGCCTCAACTTCATCCATGGTTATTTCTCTATCAATATTTTTGTATCTTCCTGTTTCAATTTTGGTATATCGTGAATGTTTAGTTTATCCATTTCTTCTGGATTCCTGAATTTTTTGAATGTAGATTTTAAAAATAGACTTCTTATAATTGTCGGATTTCAAAAGTGTCTGTTGTGATTCACCTTTTTCATTTCTAATTGAATTGATATGAATTTTTTGTTTTTTCCTTTTGGCAAATTTGACTACAGTTTTACCATTCTTATCCTTTTAAAGAAACAACTCTGATTCACTGATGTTTGGGGTCTTTCTTAGTTTTAATTTCATTGATCTGTATTTCTTATAATTTCTTTCCTTCTATTACTTTTAGATTTGGCTTGTTCTTGTTTCTCTCGGACTTTAAGCTGCATCACTAGATTGTTTGAGATTCCTTTTTTTTTGTTGTTTCAGAAAAATTTCTGCCATGATTTCAGTGAATAAATTTTTTATCCCTTTTTGTGCCACCTTCTGCCCTTTCTCAGTGAGTCATCCATCTGCTATTGCACCCAATTACTTTCCTCACTTCTAATTTTGGTGGCATGGCTGATTATAGTATTAGTTCCCTTAAGCTTGTCTTCAGGATTTGAAATTCTGTCCTTGCCATGTTTGAGCTAACTTTGTGTTTTCAAATGAATTTTTCATATCTTGAACTTCAGCTATGCTTCTTTTTCGGATTTCCCACTTCTCCATCAACATGTTTCCTTATATCTATCCAGCTTTTTATTTATGTCTTCTCCATGCTCAGTGAGGTTTGTATTCTTTAGGATCCTTATTAGTTTAGTAAATTCCTCTTTAAGCCCACTGATCATTACTTGTATTTCTTTAAGAATGTCTTGTTTGAACTGAGTGCTCACAGAAACCAACAGGTCTATTTGGTTTTTGACTACCTTTCCTATGAGTTCCACTATTTCAGTGCTCATGACATTAGGTTCCATAGTCTCAGTTATTTCTCCATATGTCCAATGGCCTTTTTATCCCTCCATGATTCTATTGCCGAGACTTCACTTCAATGGGCTAGCTGAAAGGCTTCTTTGAACATGTATGAGGATGTAGGAGGGGCAGCTATAAGTCCACTGAGTTTCATGCTAGGAGTAGGCAATGAGGGGGACCTTACTGAACAATGACCTCTAAGGTGTTATTCATACCAGCTCTTTCAGCGAAGTTCTCCCATTTGTCCTGGCTTCCCTCCCTGAAGACAGGGCTCTCCTCTCTCTGAGGTGTTCCCACTACCACCGGAACCATTCAAGAAGTCAGTAGGGTTTCTGTCCTCTCTGCAACTGTCTTTTATGCCAGTTCATTCCTAGGCACTGATTAAAAGTGTCCCCCAAACTGCTGATGCGTGGCCCATTTGTGGTTTCTTTTATCCTGAACAGTTCAGACTTGGGTGCTTTTCAAAATGGCTCTGCCTGCGCTGCTGCTGAGTGCTGCTTCTCCCAACCTGGTCTGCCAAGCTCCAGGAGGCCTTTTCATGGGGAAGCTTGCAGTGCATTTGCAGTGTGGACTACCTACAGGCTTGTTTCTGAAGGCAGGGGCTACCAGCTGGGGCTTCCTGCAGGGTTTGCCTTGATCTGAGGCTGCTGGCTATTGCAATTCCTGCAACTCCTGGCTCCAGGCTTATCTTGGTCTGCCAATACCAGCAGCTCACAGCCATGCCCAGGCAGCCTGGCGTGGCTTCCTGGGATGCTTTCTGTGTAGCTTCTGACTGTCTTGGAGATTTCCAATCTTCTTGGGGCCTCCTTTCAGTTCTTGGGATTCTCCTCCCTGTCCTAGCTAAGTTCAGCAGTAGTTTTTAGCTGTATTTTTAAACTTTTTGAATAAGCCTATGAGGAGTCATTGAGCAGTACTCTTACTCAAACAGTGGGATTTTGTTTTGTTTTAGGCACCCACCAGCAAACACGACATACAATATTTTTATAATGAATGAAAAGAGCCGGTGGCAGAAGTCTCAAGAAAGTGTCAACAAGATTTTAGAAAAACACAAACAGATGAAGTACAATACACGTGACTAAGCCAGGGGGAGTAGCAAGCCAAGTCAGGACTCAGAATGGCAATGCCAAGAGATTCATGATTCAGCCACCATGGAGAGGCTGCTGGGTTTCTGGTTGTGAAGCGTATTGGCCAAAAATACTTATCTTTTCTTCTCAATCTTGAACCAAGAAGGAATGCTTTCCCATGGGATGCCTGTGGTGATATGGCACTAATGAGCAGTATAGGATACTTATGACAATTGTGTAAAATCAAATCTGACAAATACTAATGAATTTATTTATTTAATAAAGCACTAATCTATTTATTTAGTTATTCATTACATGCATACTAATTTGCAACTTCCTTAGTCATTTTCTTGTTGCTGGACACAATACTGAACACTGAAACCTGGTGGAGGAGTTGACTTCACTCACAGTTTCAGAAGGTTCAGTCCATTCATAGTTGATTCCAGTCTAAACCAACAAATGGTGAAAGGGTATGAGCCAAGGACAGCTGCTCATTCCGTGGTAGCCCAGAAGCAGAGAGAGAGAAATGAGGAGCCTGGGATAAGAAAAACTCTTCCATGTCACGCCCCCAGGGACTCACCTCCAACCAGCCCTGCCTCCTCACAGCACAGTTATCTACTGACCACATAAATGGATGAATCCACTTCAGTGTCCCATGATCCTATCACCTTCCAAACACAAAAGACTTTTAGGGAACATTTTAGAATCTAAACCACAGTCACTATCTTATATGCACTGCACACAATATCAAAATATAAGGTGAAGGGCTGAGAGTCTAGATCAGCAGTTAGAGGGCTTGCCTACCTAGCACAAGGCACTGGGTTTGATTCCTAAGGATCACATTAAAAAAATTAGCCAGGCATGGTGGCATGCCTGTAATTCCAGCACTTGGGAGGTTGAGGGAAGAGGATTGCTCTGAGTTTGAGGCCAGCCTGAGGTATACAGTAAGCTCAGGACCAGCCAGGACTACACAGAGAGACCCTGTATCAAAAATAAAAAACAATGAAGGAACCAAAGATGAATTAGTCATGGACTCTGCCCCCAGCAAGATCACAAAGTAAGGGTGGGTTGAGAACATGATCATACCAAAATCTATTGTTCTTTTTAAATAGAATTATATGAAGCCATTTTCAGATAAAGTGACGAGGCTCATGGGGCTTGCCTGGGGAGCTGTTTCTTGAGTGAGTCGGATGGTTTTAACAGAAGGAAATGGAGCAACTTAAGAGTGTGACCAAGGGGTTTATTTACATGGCGGTGACCAGAGTTAGGGGAAACCAACAGAGGATGAGGAACCCTGTGGAGCAAGGAGGAGTGGGGAGCTGTTACAGGAGGGCCGGAGCAGCAAGAACTGCCCAAGGAAGGCTGGGGTAGCTCAGGGGTAGAGCACCGGCCTTGCAGGCTAAAAGATGGTCACTGTATACCATCTTTTAAAAGGAACAACCTAACAGGAAGAGCTCACAATTATAAAAATACATGTAGCCAATGCAGGTGCATCCAATTACATAAAACAGGAACTACCGGACAAGAAAGGTCAAATAGACCCAATACACACTCTCACAAATAGGCAGATCAGCCAGATAAAACTTCAACAAAGAAACATGAGAGCTAAATCCCACTATAGAACAAATGGACTTCAGAGAGATATCTGCAGACTGTTGTATTCAACATCATCAGAATACACCATCTGCTCAGCAGCACATGCGACCCTTTCCAAAACAGATCATATCTTTGGCCATTAAGATATGCTTAAATATATACAAAAAAATTGAAATAATTTCTTCCATACTATCAGACCAGAGTGGAATAAAACTAGAAGTTAATAGCAAAAGAAACTATAGAAACTATACAAATAAATGGAGATTAAACAGTGCATTATTAAATAAGCAATGGATTACAGAAGAAATCAAGTTATAAATAAATAACTTCCTGAAGTCAAAGGACAATGGAAGCATATCATGATAGAATCTGTGGAACACAATGAAAGCAGTACTAAGAGGGAAATACATAGATATGAATGCATAGATAAAAAACACAGCAATCTCCAATAAACAATCTAGTGATATAGCTCAAAGTCTTAGAGAAACAATAACAAGTCAAAGAAGCATTAGGAGAAAGGAAATGATAAGAATCAGGGAAGCGATCAATGAAATTGAAACTAAAAAACAACACAAAAGATCAATGAATCAAAGAGTTGGTTCTTCAGAGGAATAAAAAAGACTGATAAACCTCTAGCCAAATTCAGCAAAGGAAGGAAACAAAAATTCACATCAATTCAATTAGACAGGAAAGACGTGAAATCATAAGAGACACTGCTGAAATCCAGAGGATTATAAGAAACTATTTTGAAAAGCTACATTCCAAAAAATTCAAGAACTTAGAAAAATGAATAAATTCCTTGAGAAATATGATATATAAAAATTGAAACAAGAAAATATAAAAATCCTGCTATTGGGCAATAACCAGTGATGAAATTGAGGTAGTAATAAAGGGTTTACCAACAAAGAAAAGTCCAGGACCTGATGGATTCACCACAGAAATTTATCAGAACTTTAGAGAAGAGTTAGTGCCAATGTTCCTTAAACTCTCCCATAAAACTGAAAGAGAGGGAACACTGCCCAACTACTTCCTGGAAGCATTATCTTGATCCCCAAACCAGATAGAGACCCAACAAAGAAAGAAAACTAAAGGCCAGTTTTCTTAATGGATACATACAGTGCAAAAATCTTCAAGAATATACTTGCAAACAGAATATAAATTATTAAAAAGATCATATATCACCACCAAGTTGGTTTCACTTGGGGGTGCAAGGCTGGTTCAACATACAGAAATCAACTAATGTAATACATCACATTAACAAAAGCAAGGATAAAAACCACATGATCATCCCAATAGATGACAAAATACAACATCCCTTCCTGTTCAAAAACTCTGATGAAAACAGGTATAGAAGGGTCTTACCTCAAGCTGGTAAAAGCAAGGTATGATAATTCCAGCACTGACATTACTGAAAACATTTCCCCTGAAGTCAGGAATATGACAAGGGTATCCACTCAATACTTCTATTCAATATAGTGCTTGAAACCATAGCCAAAGCAATCTGTGGAATAATGGGAATACATATAGCAAAGGAAGAAGTGAAACTATCCTTATTTGCAGATGACATGTCCCTTTACATAGAGGACCCCAACAGCTCACCAGAAGACTCTTAGAACTAATAAACAAATTAACTCAAGTTGCAGGATATAAAATCAATATACAAAAAACAATAGCATTCCTCTATAGCAACAATGAAAACAAAGAGATCAGAAAAACAATCCCATTCACAGCAACCTCAAAGAAAATTAAATTATCTAGGAATCAACCCAACTCACCAAGTGAAAGACCTCTATACTGAGAACTATAGTACGCTGAAAAAATGGAATCAAGAGATTTTTAGAAAATGGAGACACATTTCTTGTTCCTGGATAGGCAGTACCAACACTGTCAAAATTGCCACACTACCTAGCCTGACACACAGATTCAATGCAATCCATTGGAGATACCAACAGGATTCTTCACAGAACTAGAAAAAATGATCCAAAAATTTATATGGTACCTAGCCACAATAATCCTAAATAACAAAATAAAAGCAGGAGGCATCACAATACCTGGTATCTAATTATATTATACAGTGACAATGATAAAAAATCACATGGTATTGGCACATAAAACAAACATGTGGATCAATGAGTTGTTTGTCAACAGAGATGAGGATGCAGAAGCAACTCCGAGTACCTGCAGCCACCTGATCTTTAGCAAAGGGGTGAACAGCATGCTGGAGTAGAGACAGCTTCTTTAGCATACAGTGGTAGGAAAACCGGCTAGCTACATGCAGAGGAATGAAACTAGACCCATAACTTGCATCATACACCAAAATCAAATCAAAATGGATCAAAGATTGATACCTTAAAATGAAAACAGTGAACTTGCTGGAAGAAAAAATAGGCAAAACCAATGAAGTCACAGGCACAGGCAAGGTCTTTCTCAATAAAATACCCAAATAAAATACCCACAACACCAAGAATCACTAAATGGGATGACTTCAAATTATGAAGCTTTTGCACGGAAGGAAACAATCAGTAGATGAAGAGGGAACCGACAGAATGAGAAAAAGCTTTTGCCAGCTTCTCCTCAGCCAGAGGATTAGTATCAAAAAATATACAAAGAACTGAAAACAATAACTTCCCAAAATAAAAGATCCAGTCAAAAAATGGGCAGTTGAAACAAGGGGACAGTTCTCAGAAGTCTGAATGGCTCATAAATAAGTGGGAAAATGTTCAGCACTTTTAGCTACAGAGAAATGCAAATCCAAACCACACTGAGGTTCCATCTCTTAATGTTCAGATCTGGAGTGTCCTCTAAACTCTTCATGTATTCAGATGTAGTGGGGTAACTGTGGAACCCATGCTGTTGCGAGTTGGGTTCTGGCTGGAAGGGCCAGACGCATGAGGCTTGACCCATTGCGTTAAATTTCTGAGACTGGGGGGTGCTTAGGGCAAAGCTTTCAGGTGGGTGTTGTTGACTTGTGGGCCAGGAAGTGAGGGAGGGGCACCACCTTGGGTTTGGGGGAGGCCCAACTCGCAGCTTGAATTAAGTAAAGGAAGAAGAGACACTGTTGCAGCTTCTTCCAGGAAGGCTCCGGCCTTGCCTAAGTCTCAGACATCCACTCACACTCCTGCTTCACGTGGCTACTGTGTGCAGTGCTGTGAGCATTTCTCCAGCCTCTTCCATGTGCTGTCACCGCTGCCAGCCACTCGTGAATGGACTGTATGAGGCCTTCTGAAATTCTGAGTTGAAATAATCCTTTCCTCCCCTATACTGTGGATGTTGGGAATTTAGTCCCAGCAATGGGTAAATAAAACACCATTTAAGTCTAGTTAGATCCCAAAAACCACCAAGTGCTGGTGAGGTTGTAGAGAAACAGGAACCCCACTACATTGCTGGTAGGATTGTAAACAGGTACAATCATTATGGGAAACAGTATGGAGATTCCTCAAAAAAAAAAAAAAAACCCAACTGAAAATAGATATCCCATTTGACCCAGCTATACTTCTCCTGGGTATCTCCCCAAAAGAGTGAAAGTTATCATACAAGAGTGATCCATGCACACTTCTGCTTATATCAGCACAGTTTACAATAGCCAAATCTTGGAAGAAGCCCAATATGTCCAACAATAGATGAATTGATAACTGATACATACACAACGGAATACTACTCTGCCCCCAAAATAAATTTGATTCACTTGTAGGAAAATGGATGCATCTTGTGACTACGAATCAGACTCAGAAAGTTAAATATCATACGGTTTCTCTAATATGAGAAAACAAAACCATAAAAAAGTACAAGAGAAGGAAAAAGTAAGAAGACAGACTTTGTGAGGAGGAAGGGAGCTATGGGGGGATGAGTGGAAAGAGAAAAGGATGCAATATGTAAATTTTAAAAATAAATATTAAAAAGAAAAATCAGCTGAGAAAGAAGCCAACAGGTGTGGAAGAGTTAATAATCTTGGGGTCATCATCTGCACAGAGCAAGATGTTCCTGAAGCTCACCCCTATGTTAGCACCTGTCCATGCAACATTTACTGGACACAGTTATGTGCCAGGTAAGCTGGAAGAGAGACAGTCCACCACACGGCCCTGGCAGCTCAGCTTCAGGCCTTTGCACGTGCTCAAGCCTCTGCCTGGACTGCTCTTCTGATGCCTCCTTGGCTGCGTCTCCTTCGCGTCTCCACCCACAGGCCGTCTCTGTTTCAGATCATGCTCCTGCAGAGCTCTCTTACTGCTTACCCATTTATTTTCCTCCTTGGCACTTGTAACCACCTGCCATGTTCTTTGGAACAATCACTTACTTTAATTCTAATTCTCTGTCTTCCAGCAGGGAGGGGCTTTCATGGGGAGCTGTGCCTAAAGCGCCTACAGCGGGGATGGGGATGGGATAGAGCAAATGCTCAGTGTTAAAATAAGAAAACGGGGACCCAGCGGCAGACTGGGAGATGACAGTGCCATGTGGCTGAGGGGACCACCTGAGGAACCGGCTATTCCGAAGCCCAAACACACCTCGCTGCTGTGACCAGACAATCAGCTTCTGACTTACACCAGTCAGTTAATTCCACCCTCCTGTTCCCAATGGGGACTGAACTCAGGACCTTTGTAGTGATGGCCACTTCTTTTTTCTTTTTTCTTTTTTTTTTTTTTTTTGAGACAGAGTCTGGCTCTGTAGCTCAGCCTGGTCCTGAATTCACCATGGCGCCCATGCTGGCCTTGGACTCACTGCAATCCTCCTCCTCTTTTCAGCCTCTCCTGAGTGCTGGGGTTACAGGCGCATGCCACTATGCCCAGTTTATGTGGGGCTGGGGAACTGAACTCAGGGTCTTGAGCTTGCAAGGTAAACGCTTGAACCGCTGTGCCATTCCTCCAGCCCCGTGATGGGCACTTTCCACACAGGCAATGCTTGTTAGTGTGAAGTACCCCAGAGCTGCCTCTGGAGGGCGCACAAGGAACCCGCGGCTGTGCTGGGACCTGGCACAATCAATGGTGTAATGCGGGAATGGAGTTGTCACGTGATGATGATGGTGATGGTAGCAGTATTGGAGCAATATGTTTCCAGGCCTATGCTAATTTCTATAATACCCCACGAGCTAGGTATGATTTTCACCCCTACTTCCCAAATGAGAAAAGGCACAAAGGTGCCATGTAACTTACTGAAGGCACCTACGCGACGTGGAAGCAGTTTATCCGGCCACCCAGAGGGAAGGTAGTGGAGTGTCCTCCTTGGGTGGGGAGTTAATCCAGGAAGCACCCTGGGTGGAGGTGGCTGTGTCCTTTCGTGGGGACCGTGAAGCTCAAGTGTGGCCCGTCTCTGGAAGGTTGGGGCCTGCACCACTCTGCCCCTGGCCACCTGTTCCCCAGCAGTGACCTGCTGTCCCCTTATCCGTGGAGATGAACCTGGTCCACTCAACTGCAGACAAGCAGAGGCACAAAGGTCCAGTCTCGCTTGGGTTGAGGCTCAAGAAGGCTTCCTGAGGATGTCACCAGACAGAGACCTAGACCCAGACAGTGCCTGAGTTGAGGTGGGGACAGCGTGGGTGGGGACCCGGAGGCCCCAGGACGAGTAATCAGTTCCTTTCGAGGCTCTGTGCGTGGCTAGAGTGAGTGTTCACCCAAAACCACCAGGCGTAAACACATACCACGTTCCCAGCCAGTTTCCACCCTTTCACTCTTTCCCATGTTCAAGGCCTGCACATCTCCCTCCACTGGCCGGAACACAACCAGCCCTGCGGCCACACTCACCCTCTGGAGCCCCAATGCAGGAAGAGCTGCCACCCAAGGCTGCTGCTGGGTGGTTTGCCCTTTGGGATGAGGCCTCGGCGACAGGAAGGAGTTGAAGGCTGCAGGGTCTGTGGTCACAGAGTCTGGGAGTCCCCCTCAGGGCCTGGAGACCCTGTGGGTGCTCTAGGAGCTGCCCTGGACCCTGGCGATAAAAGTCCAGGGTCTCCACACTGAGCTATATCCTCAGCCCGTTTTAGTGTTAACTTTATTTATTTGTGGTGCTCGGAATTGAGCTCAGGGACTTCACACTGGGCTACATCCCAAGCCCATTTTTAAATTGGTTTTGAGAAGGGTCCCACCAAGTTGTTAAACTTGCTCAAACTTGCAGTCCTCCTAATTCAGCCTCCCAGAGTGCTGGATTACAGGGTTTTTTTTTTTTTTTTTTGAGCAAGGGTTTGGTATTATAGCTCAGGCTGGTCCTGAACTCACTATGCAGCCCAACCCAGACTAGCCCTGGACTCATGGCAGTTCTTCTGCCTCAGCCTCCTGAGTGCTAGTTTTACAGGCATGCGCCACCATGCTCAGCTTTATGTGGTGCTGGGGAATCAAACTCAGGGCCTTAGGCTTGCTACGCAAGCGCTTTGACTGCTGTGCCATTCCTCCAGCCCCAAAGCCTGTTATTATTGTTGTTACTGCTGATGTGATTTTGGCTCTGTGATTTCTCCTCTTTGCAACGGCTGGGAATAGCCTCTTAGTACTCCAAGGGAGGAGCCCCAACGGACACGCATCCCGCCTCCCTGTGCCCCGAGTTTCACAGTGACTGTAGGGAAAGGGGAGGCTCAGAGCAAACAGTCTTGGGGGATATATGTAAGAAAAGAAAACTTCTCACTTGAAGCCCAGAAAAAAGAAGAAAGTTTTCCTGGATAGGGTAGGGGGTTTGGGCAGCCAGATAATAGCAGAGGCCAGGGAGGAGGCCCCCTGGGAGAGGAGAACCTCCATGGGGCTAGGGGGGGCCCTCAGGTGGACTGGGGGGCCTGTTTCCTTCTCCTTACCCCATGGTGGAATCCAGGGAAGAAAATTCCTCAGGGGCCTCAGGGCCGTCCCTAGCGTCTCTGGGGTGGGTGGCCATGGAAGATCTCCTGTGCATTCAGAGGGCCAGGAAGTGTTGGGGGTAGGGCGCCCCTGAGGCCTTGGGGCTTGGGCACAGATAGCGGTGAGGCCCCGTGTGGGTATGGATGGACAGCGCCCCCAGGGTGTGCAGGCACAGGGGAGGAGGTTGAGGCCCAAGCTGGAAGCAGAGAGGCCAGGCTGGACTCCGTGGGTGCTGGGGGACACAACCCATGTTTGTGTCTAGAGTCTATGGCTATTTCCTCTTGTACCCATTCTCTGGCATCTCGGGCTGTGTGGGTGACTTAGGGTGCATAGTGCCTAGGATTTTGCCATTTGGGCCCTGGTCCCCTGTGCACTACAGAGGACGGGGACGGCTGTCCTGCTGTCCCCATGCCTGGCTCACAGAAGGGGCTCTGAACTTTAGTGCATGGCCTGCTCCTCCCTCCAGCCTTGACCTGTGTGTGGAATAAGTAAGTCACTCCTGGTACAGTAGCCAGGGGCAGGCCCTGCCCATGCCCCAGGGATAATCACACCGCCGACACCCACCTGCACTCACACAGGTCTGGGGCTGCCCTTGGTACATAGCTCTGGCTGAGGCCTGGCCTGCTGCAAGCCTGTTCCCATTTAGTTTTTATTTTGGGGGGAAGATTGAGCCCAGGGCCTCACAATGCACTATATCCCCAGCCCATTTCTATTTTTGCTTTTGAGATAGGATCTCACTAAGTGGCCCAGGCCGGGCTTGAACTCAAAATCCTCCTGCCTCAGTCGCCCCAGAGTACTGGGATTACAGGCCTGCACCACTGGGCCCAGCTACACCTGTCTCCCTTCTACACCCCCTCCCTGTGCTCTGGGGCAGACACTGTGTGGCCCGGAAATGCCTGTGCCCTCCCCGGAACCCGGGGCCTGCAATTTTCCTTGAACACAGCACTTTGTGACTTTGACGTCAACTTCAAACGCAGCCCTCTTTCCTGTGTTCACTGAGGTGCAGAGAGGGCTGCCAGGGAGAAGGCAGGAGACACGGGCCTTCTACCGCGCCAGCCTGCCAGTCTGGGGGCTGCTGCTGGCTGCCCAGGTGAGTGGCCATCCTCTGGTCCCTGCCCATATATCGGCCACCCCAGGGGGCTCAGGAGAGCCAGGCAGAGGGCCAGAAGCTCCCCCCAAGTGTGAAACTCTGGCAGGAAGTGACTTCCTTACACCTTGCTGTGTATGTGTGAGGGTGGGGACCCGCAGGGCCCTCAGGCAGGCTCCTGGGGCTGCCCGGAAACCCATATTGACTTCTGGCCCCAATTCTTCACCTAGAGCCAGCTCTGCTACCGTGTTGGGAACCAGAGACTACATTGCAGCCTGCTTGCCCTGACTTCCATCTATAAATCCCCAGGTAAGACGTGAACGGATGGAGCAGCATGTGGCTATGCTGTCCCAGGGGGTGGCCTGTGTCCATGAAGGAGTCTGTTGGCCGGTGTCTGGAGACTGCTGGGGAGGTGGCTGTAGGACTGTGACACAGCCCGTGCAGAAAAGGGCCAGGGCGGGGGAGTGTCCGGGGCACGTGGAGGTGCCTGCTGGGTCCCTGTCCTCTTCTGGGTCCTCTCAGGGCTGCATCCTTGACTCCAAGGAGCAGAGAAACCTCCAGAGAAAGTAAATGTAGCTGGATCTGGGGGTGCAGGCCCCTGCATTCTGGGAGGCTGAGACAGGAAGATTGTAAGTTGGAGCCCAGCCTGGCCAACTTAGCAACTTAGTGAGACTGTCTCAAAAAAAAAAAAGGGGGCGGGGGGAATGTAGCTCAGGGTGAAAGGCTTGGGCTCAATCCCCAGTACTATTGAAGGAAGAGAGAAAGGAAGAAAAGCGAGAGAGAAAGAACAGCGGCAAGCGAACACACTCTGGCCCGCAGGCCCCGAGCGCGGGAGTGGCTCAGTAGGGCTGTGGGCTCCTACACCAGGGTGCCAGTGATGCAGGCTCTTGTCACTCATAGGCAAGCTCAGAGGGATGGGGACCCGCAGGGCCAAGGAGCCACTACGTGAACTCTGCTCGAGTGCTGTGTGCCTGGCCAAGCTGCTTGGCATCTCTGAGCCTCAGTGTGTACATGTGTTAAACGTGGATTATGTGTGGGCAGCCAGGAGACGTCAGCCCTGATGAGTTAGGAGGTACAGAGGGGCGTTTGGACAGGACCATCTAGGCACGAGAGGGGTTCACGTCGTGAGTAGCTCAAGACAGGCTTCTGTAGTGTTGGCCGGGGCAGCAACCACAGTAGGTGCCTAATAAAAGCTCGCTGAACTTGCAGCCCTGTAACTGGAGCAGTCTGGGAGGTGGAGGCAGGAGGACGGCAAGTATGAACCCACCCAGGTAGTTTAGCAAATTAGGGCGATCTTGTCTCAAAATCAAAACTAAAAATGGGTTGGGGGTATAGCTCAGTGGGCAGGCCTGGGCTCGATCCCTGGTACCATACTCACCTACCCCACCACCACGCAAAGCCTGAATCCACAGTCCGTCTCTCCTTTCCCCTCTTGCCCCCCAACCTCATGCTGGGTAGACCTGGCAGGGACCCTGGGCAAGTGGGCAGCCTGGATGAAGCCCCCTGCGAACAGGGAGGCCGAATTCAGGATCTGACTGCCACTTACCCGCTGTGTGACCTTGGGCAGGTCACTCCACCTCTCTGTGCCTCGTGTTTCCAACCTACTAACCCTTCCGTGGGGGTTCTCAGCGGGATGACAGGAGTCATCTAGAGGGCTTGGCACACAGCCAGTGCTGCACGTGCAGCCTGCTACGATCCTGACTAGTATTACGAGTATTAATGGTATCACCAGGTCTGGATTCCTCAGCCATGGAACCTTGTTCACGGCTGCAGGGGCACCACACCTGGTGCTGAGCGCCCTGCCCAGCCAGGGAGGGGCGGAGGTGGCGGTTCTCTGTGGAGATGCACTCCCACCCCGGCAGCCATCAGGGACAGTGGGGCTGTGCGGAGGTGTCTTGGTCATGCGTTGGGGGCCAGGAATGCACAGGAGAGCCCCATGCTGTCCCCTCATCTGCACTGGGCTCTGACCTCCATCTCACCCCGCCTTTTCCTTGCTCCCTGCGACTGTCTAAAAGCCTGCGACCAGAGAGGAAAAGCTGCTTGCCGAGGCCACAAAGCTCTCGGGGCCTGGAAGTAGTGTCCGGGGCTGGGGACACGTCTTGCCACTACAGGCTTGAAGGGACACTGCTTAGTGACTCTATGGACACTTCAGGAGTCTGCTGGACGTGGGGACGTGCTAACAGCTCAGCTCTTACACCCTGATAATCAGAGGCAGCTCTAGAGCAGTGACCCCTGGGCCAGCATGGGGTCTGTGGGGACCTGGGAGCCCGTGGGGACCCAGCTCCGAGCTGGGGATGCTGCTTTCTGGGTGGCCATAGTGCCTGCTGCTGAACTGAGATCTGGGTTCAAGTCTCTGCCACTTTCAGGCTGCACAATTCTAAGCACGATACACACTTCCTGTGGCCTTAGTTTCTTATTTTTTCCCCCCCTTTTTCTTTACTTGAGACAGGGTCTCACTCTGTAGTCCAGGCTGGTCCTGAACTCACTAGTGTAGCCCAGGCTGGCTTTGGACTCACCGCAATCATCCTGCCTCAACCTCCTGAGTGCTAAGATCACAGGTATATACCACAATGCCCAGCTTTATGTGGTGCTGGGGAACGAACTCAGGGTCTTGCACTTGCAAGGCTGGCGCTATAACCGCTGTGCCAGTCCTCCAGTCCCAGGCCTCAAGTTTCTTGAGCTGAGGAATGGGGATGCAGCTCCCACTGAACAGAGCTGTGGCGAGGATGAGACTAAACGCTGACCACGCACACAAGGCTTCAGGCGGCCCCACGCAGGTGCCGCTGCTGTTCTCCATCTCAGCAACCGGCTTTCCCCCCCTTTCAGTACTGGACAGTGATCCCAAGGCCTTCACGCTGAGCTCCATTCCTAGACCTTTAAAAACATTTATTTATTCATTTAGGGACAGGGTCTCACTAAATCAGTAAGTTGCCCAGGTGATGCTCCTGCTTTAGCCTCTCAGACTGCTGAGAATACAGGCTTTACCACCATACCAGCCTAGGCCCACCTGGTGCCCCTTTCCCATGACCCTTGCCCCTCACCAGCCTGCCAGCCCTGAGCATGCTCAGAGGTGTCTCCATCAGCCACAGCAGGCTGCACACCTTTGTACGTGCCCACCCACTACAGGTGGTTTCTGCCTACCACAAACGTACAGCTGGCACCTACTCCCTGCCTGGCTGATAACAGAAGAGGAAAAATCCAAGTCTCCAGGCGGTACAGAACAGCGAGACTGAGTTGGACATAAAGAGCAAGGTCAAGGAAGGCCTGCAGGAGGAAGAGACATCCAGGCAGAGATCCGACTCAAGTGGAGGATAGCGGGGCAAAGTGGCCAGGAAGATGGGCCAGGCAGTGCAAAGGCCCTGAGGTTAGACTATACTTTGTTCAAGAGCCTTGGCAAATAACCTAAGGGGGGCTTGAGTGGCTGAAGGAGGGTGAGTGAAAGCAGAAGGTGATGGGAGCATTGTGCAAGGCCTTGCAGACCATTGTGAGGACCTGACCTTTTTTTCTTATGTGGCCCTGGCGATCAAGGCCAGGGCCTTCACACTAAGCTGCATCCCCAGCCCATTTTCACATTTTTGATGCGGGGTCTCACTAAACTGCTAAGTTTCCCAGGCTGGGTTTGAACTTGTGGTCTTCCTACCTCAGTCTCTCAGGGTGTTAGGATTAGAGGTTTATCCCATTCAGCCCTGCGGGGACTTGAACTTTGCCCTGACTGAGGTAGGAGTTCTAGAAGCCTCATGGCAGAAGACAGTGCAACAGCACAAGATGAGAAGGTGGTGATTGGTGCCGGAACCCTGCAGCCGCCTGTGGTGGTACCATCCCTGGCTCTCAGTCTCACTTAGCTCTGGGCCCCGGACCACACCGCAAGCCTGTGGTGATCAGGATTCCAGGCAGATCACTCGGTGTCTGGAAGGTCTATGACGGGGACCCTCCCCTGCCAGGGCCTGGTCACCGCATAGAACTATCACTGCAGTCAGTGAAGGGTCCTGACTGCAGCTTATACTGGAAACCAAGATGGCCTTTTGTTGAGAGACACATCTGTGGGCACTGAGAGCTCAGGGTGGCTTGGGAAGGCAGGACAGGAAACAGCTTTGGAGGACTGTGAAGTGAGGACACTGTGGCAGTCAGATCACCAGCCTGGTGGAGCAGGCCTATAATCCCAACACTCGGGGAGGCGGAGGCAGGAGGACTGTAAATCTGAGTCTAGCCTGGCAACTTAGTGAGTTGGTAAGACCCTGCCTCAACATCAAAAATAAAAACAGGGTGGGGATGGAGCTCAGTGTGAAAACCTTGGGGTTCATCCCTAGGACCACAAAACAAAGCCAAAAAAGAGACACTGCCATGGTGACAGCTAGCTTCTGCGCCTGCAGAGTGATGGTGGGGCATAGAGCCTTCAGGCCTCTTTCAGGTCCCATGGGGTAGGTTTGTGTCCTCCACAGTGTGACTGCCTCAGTTTCTCCTCTGGCCCTCAGGAAAGTCACTGAATTGGAGCACGTGGTGTCCGAGCGTGGCTCCCGCCACGTGGATTACTGAAGGCATTTCCTTCCTGTCCTCTTGGACTTGAACACCTTCTGTGGTATTTGAAACGTGCTGGGCTCCCTGTCCTCACCCTTCTGAAGTGTCTGTGGGGCACTGTGTCTCTTGGGGACAGGTGTGATTTCATAAATGTGACTTCAGTTCCCCAAAGAGGATAGCTGAGTGCAGGTGTCCCCATCCCACCAAGGACCCAGGGTCCGTGTACCCCCAGGATGTCATTTGGGACTATCCAGAGGGGTTGAGGGCTCTGAGAAGGAGGCAGCGCTGTGAGCTTCCAGAGGTGGGATGGGGTTGGCCAAGGGGGTCTGGGGCCAGGCCAGGGAGGGGCAGGTAATGTGAGCTCCTAGTTGGGATCCTTCAGCCCTCTGCTAAACCCTGGGTCAGCCCAGGTGGGTTAGGGCTGGGATCTCTGGTGAGCATGACGGGGGCAGGAGTCAGCTCAGGACACACAGGACATCTGGTAAAACTGTCACACTAGGAGGTGTCGGGGCCAAGCTCCCCGCACTGGTGTGGCCTCCCGAGGGGACAGCACATGAAGACATGCTCTGGCCTCCCACCTTCGACCACTCACTGTGGCCTCCTCACGTTCTCTGGCCATAAGTCCCTGGGGGGGGGGGGGGCGGCTTGGTCCCATATTTTACAACTGAGAACATTCCAGAAAGGCATAATCAGGCTGGCTGGCCCTGTGCAGCCAGCATGGTGATGGCTGTTACCTTTGTCACCTACAGTAAGCAGGGAAGAGGGTGAAGCTGAGATGCTGAGGGTGACTTCCTGCCTGGCCTTGGGTCTGAGGTGGCCAGTGTTCCAGCATCAGTCCTTCTCCCTTCTCCTCCTCTGCTCCGACCCACTTCCGGCTACCCAGGCAGCACATGCAGCCACCAGGGGGCGGAGCTTCTCAAACCGTATTGCCGACAGCTTCCTGCCACAGCTTCCTGTCCCAGAGCCTAGCCTAGATACCTACTGCTCCCTGGGGTCCACACACAGGTCCCCAACTTGCTGCCCCAATCTTGGCAGGCACAGCTCTAGGAGTTGGCAGGGCGGTGACGGAATGGGGAAGAAAGAGCAGAGAGGGGGAGGCACATTACGTAGCTGGCGCTGCCCGGATAAACATGGAAGTGAGCTTGAAGAAAGGCAAGTAACAGCCCAGCTGGAGCAGAGGGGTGAAGGATTCAGATTTAGTAACGCTGGTAGGAGGGAGCCACAGAGCTTCTTCAGCAAGGGCAGCCTGAGGAAGAATTAACTGCCTAGGAGCAGCTTGCAGGCCCCAGAGCTCAGCTCATGTGCAAACTAACTGCAAGGTTTGGCCAACCACAGGTGCCATGTGAGTCAGATCCGTATCTCAGGATGTGTTAATAGAAACAGTTGGTAGAAATCAAAGGAGATGATGCCAGCACAAACTGACCTCAGGCGAGTGATCTAGGCTGGGAGAGAGATGGTGTAGCCACAGACGGGGACAGGGTGGAGAAGGAGAGATCGAGAGCCAGAAGCTGAGCAGGAAGAGCAACCTGGTGAGTCTGTGAAGGACCTGAGAGATCTGTGGGGCTACAGCAGGAGGGTGGGGTCCCTGGGGTCCATCACCGAGTGGACCCAGCATGAGGAGGACACCAAGTGGCTGCCTGGTACGACTTCCCTTGGTGGTGTATCAGTGCTGGGGAGCAGCTGGGGTTGCAGTGTAGACCGCAAGGCTGGGTGAGAGTTGGGGAGGGGGCATTAAGGAAATGGAAAAGGGAGCGGAGATGGCCTTCAGCAACTTTTCTATTTCAGTTATTTTTTTGTACATGACAATAATTTGAGAACTTAGATACATTTTACAAATGGTAAAATTCATACACCATCTTAGTGAAAAGTTCTGAGCCTTGATAAACATATACAGTTGAGAAACCACACACATCAAGGAAGAGCTTATCCTGGTGTGGTGGGGCAAGCCTGTAATCCTAGCGCTTGGAAGGCTGAGGCAGGAGGACTGCAGTGCACAGCTAGCTTGGCCTACGTAGTCAGTTCAAGACCCTTTCCAAAAGCACAAACCAAGCTAGGCCTAGTGGTACAGGCCTGTAATCACAGCACTCGGGGAGCCTGGCTGGGTGATTTAGCGACAGTGAAACCTTGTTTTGACATCAAAAATAAAAACCACCTGAGGATGCAGCTCAGTGTGAATGCCTTGGGCTTGATCTCCAGGACCAAAACACCTCAAACCAGACCAAAAAGCAGAATACCAAATAAACCACACACACACACACACACACACACACAAAAGAACAAAAAATAGAGACTCTTCCCAAGTCCCCTAACACCCCCCCCCCCCCATTGTCAGCGCCTCCCCCAAGCCCATCCTGGCTGCCACAATACCGTGTCCATCCCTGCCGTTTCCAGGAACCTCGGCGTGTGGGCACAGCCTTCAAGTCCGGTCTCTTTTCTCGCCCTGTGAAGCCCAGGCCGCTGCCCTCTGTGTATTTTGTTCCGTTTTACTCCACTGTAGGTGTGCATCGCGGTTCATCCCTGGATCTGTTTAGAAACATTTATATTATTCTCAGTTCTGGATAACTGCAAGCGCTACTCATGTCCCCGTATACGATCTGTGTGCACCTGGTTATCATCTCTCTAGGGGGAATACCTTCAAGCCCCGGACTCGTTTCAAACCTCCTTGTGGAATGGACTCTTTAAAAACCTCCTTTGTAATCACGTCTCTCCGCGGGGGCACAAATGCAGTCACTTACTGACTTCGGAAGCGCCTGCTTGCTGGTAACTACTGGGACATTGAGGATCCTCTTCCTTGAGCCTGGACCTCCTGACTCCAGTGTCACAAGCCACCTGGTTAAAGCCGGTGGTAGGGCCATATGGCCCCTGCTGCCTGGATCACACCTTACCTGACTCCCGTCCATTTATCTTTTCTGCCAAAAGACCCCAGGGCACAGGCAGCCTTTCTCAGTCCACAGCAGTTTTTTTTTCCCCCCTCTGCTCCTATTTCAATAACAAGCAAGGGCACCCAGGGATCGAGGGCCCTGTACAACTTGTGCGCACGTGCCCTTGCTGGGCCCACCTTCCTGGAGAAACACCAGTAACTGCTGTGGGGAGATACTTTTCCAACTTTCTACAAAAACTTACAAGTACATGGGAAATGAAAAGAAGGAACTATGCCCCACAATGCCCCACTGCCCCACCCTTCCATACCATCCATCCTATCATTCACGAATTCCACTTGGAAAATCTACCAGCTGGCTAACAATTACTTGTAATCCCCAAAGTGAAGCACTGGGTTTTGGTCAAGCTCAGACACATACAGTGGAGGAACCTTTGGTTCTGAGTCCCCCAGAGGCTGTGTGGCGTGAGGCTCTGACTTCTTGCTGTAAAGAAGTGCTTCTGTCACAGTCTACTTTTGCCACTTTTCCCTGAAAAAAAAAATGTGTTTTTCCTGGTGCTTTCACTGTTTAAACCGGCTCTCACGCAGAGCTGTACGCTGTCCAGTGTCTGTGCTTAATGGAGAAGATGTGTGTCATAGGAGCATCGATCTTGCGGGCCGGTGGCCAAGAGCTCAATGTTGATGAATCAACAATGTGTATTAACGATTTTTATAAATGTGGTGCTGGTATGTTGCCATGTCAGGCAAGTGCTCTACCAGCGTGCTACATTTCTGCCAAGGATGCATGTTAAGTAATGTATTCTGAGTCAGGTGCAGCGGCATGTGCCTGTAATCCCAGCTTCTTAGAAGGCTGAGGAGGATCCGGAGTTCATGGCCAGCAACTCAGGAAAAAAATAAAAAGACAGGGGGTCTTAGACACAAACGCATATAAAGGTTATAAACCAACTGCTTGATGAAAATGTTGTTGCGAGGGTCTTGAGCCAAATCTGTACATCCTCTATGAAGGAATGGTTTGATCGTCACAAATTCAGTATTTACAGTTATTTCGTGGATGCGTGAAAAATAAGAACTGACAACGCCTGTCTGCTTACCTGTCCATCAAGCAGTGCTAGTTTTTGGATAATTTTCTAAAGTAAATCACAATCATCAGCACCCATCAGCCCTAACATGCTGCATGCAGATCACTAACAAGATCATATTTTAGGGTTCTTTTTATTGGGAGAATTAAATGTCTAGGCACACAAGTCCTCTAGGTACAAGTCCTCAGTGTACACTGTCTGAGTTTTGATTAATTCAGACACCTGTGTAACGCAATCCCTGTTAGGATACAGGACGTTCCCATCCCCCCAACGTTTAGACAATTTAAAATCACCTGCCTTCCCAGGTTATCTAGCTGCCTATCTTTTTATCTAGCTATCCGTCCTTAATTCCTCCACCCCCAATCTCAGTCTCATTTTGCTAAGGAATCCCCTTGCAGCCTGTCGAGGAAGGCAGAGGCGGGGAAATGGGGGTGGGGGCTGCTAAAACGGAAGGAACGAGGCTGGAAGGCTGACAGGACGGGATTCCACCGATGTGCATAGTTCTTCCTACTCCAGGGCCCCTGTGTGTGCTGTTCCCTCTGCGGATGTGCTCTTCCCGGAGCTTTTGAAAAGCCGCCCCTCCTCATCCTGTAATCTTGGCTCACGAGCTACCTCATGCCAGAGGGCGACCCTCCTGGCTGCATGGATCGCTTTTCCTTCTTCAGACTACTCCGACCCCAACCTTAACCCGTGACGACTGTGTCTGTTCCTCTCCGCGCTTACCGTGCCCGCCCCGCCGAGGTCCAGCTTCCGGAGGCAGGGAGGGGCCGCGCCTGCCGTAGGCATCTGCCTCCTCAGCACCAGGTCTGAAACACGTGAAGAATTTAACAAGCGCCGCGTCCACGCGGGCAGCCGAAGGCGCGGGTGTGTGGGGCGTGGGGGAGCCCGGGCGCTCCCTCAGGGCGCCCAGCCGTCCAGCCGGGCGGCGCTGGCCCGACGCCCTCCGCCCCTTGTCGCCGCAGGTGCAGCGAGGCGCGGGGAGCGCGGCCCGCGCGCCCGCCATGCCGGACCCTGCGGCGCACCTGCCCTTCTTCTACGGTAGCATCTCTCGCGCCGAGGCCGAGGAGCACCTGAAGCTGGCGGGCATGGCCGACGGGCTCTTCCTGCTGCGCCAGTGCCTGCGCTCGCTGGGCGGCTACGTGCTGTCGGTGGTGCACGACGTGCGCTTCCACCACTTCCCTGTGGAGCGCCAGCTCAACGGCACCTACGCCATCGCGGGCGGCAAGGCGCACTGCGGCCCCGCCGAGCTCTGCGAGTTCTACTCCCGCGACCCCGACGGACTGCCCTGCAACCTGCGCAAGCCGTGCAACCGGCCGCCGGGGCTCGAGCCGCAGCCCGGGGTCTTCGACAGCCTGCGCGACGCTATGGTGCGCGACTACGTGCGCCAAACGTGGAAGCTGGAGGTGAGCGCGCGCGGGGCGGGGCCTGAGCCGGGGGCGGGGCCAGGCTGGAGGCGGGTGGGTGGGACCGAGGGAGGGCGGAGAGGGGAGGGGTCTTCCTTGCCTTACAGGCCTGGAAAATGGAGGGATGGGGTCTTGTTGGTGGCGGGACTTGGGAACAGGCCTTGGAGCGACGCCATGGGCGCGACTAGGCCACACTGGAAGGCAGAGACATCCTCTGCCTGAAGGGGCGAAGCTCGGACTCCGGCCCGGCCTGGGCCAGGTGCATGGATGGGATGGCCTTGGGAGGGGGTCACTGGCGGGGACAGAGGGCTGTAGTGTCCACCAGAGCGTTCCCCCGCGTGCATCAGATCTTCAGGCTGGAGATGCTCTTGGAGCTGGGGTGGAAGTTGGGGCCTGGGGCATGGTGCCTCCGGGTGGACCGAGGAGTCTTGGGCAGAAGATGGAAGAAGCTGCCCTTAGCAGCCGGGGTTCTTGGGTCGGGTGGAGGGTCTTATGGGATGAGGCAGTCAGGAACGCACGGGGTTCCCTTGGCCGCACACAAGGCCACACCGATGTGCGCCTCTCCCTTCCTTCCCTAGGGCGAGGCTCTGGAGCAGGCCATCCTCAGCCAGGCGCCCCAGGTGGAAAAGCTCATCGCCACCACGGCCCACGAGCGGATGCCCTGGTACCACAACAACCTGACGCGGGAGGAGGCCGAGCGCAAGCTCTACTCGGGCGCGCAGACCGACGGCAAGTTCCTGTATGTGGGGCCGGGGTTCAGGGTGTGAAGGCTGGAACAGAGCTGTGTGTGTAGGTGTGTGTGAGGCGTGTGTCGGTGCACACATGGGCAAGTGGGTTGTGTGGTTCTACTGTGCAATTAAAAAAATATATTACATTGAGGATAGAGCCCAGGGCTTTCAGATGGACCTACATCCCCAGTTTATCTCCCTCTTTTTATTTTTTTATTTTTTATTTTATTTTGAGACAGGTTCTTGCTACATCCCTATATTGTCCAGTCTGGGCTTCATGATCCTCCTGCCTCAGCCTCCCAAAGTGCTAGGATTACAGGCCTATGACACCATGTACTGACTTTTATTTCTCCCCAGTACTGGCAGTTGAACCCAGTGCCTTGATACTGAGCTGCATCCCCAGAACTATATTATTTATTTTTGAAATAGTCTCCCCACGTCACTAGCTTGGGCTAGGCTGGAACTTGTGATCCTCCTGCCTTGGCCGCTCAAAGTGCTGGAACTATAGGCGGGGACTTCTATGTAGCCGAATATGGTATTGAGTAGGAGAGCTCCAGAGGTGGTTGGCAGGGGTGGGAGGGAGTCAGGCTTCTGCCACTTACTGGCTGCGGGCCTCAGGCAGGTAGCCATACTTCTGCCTGCCTCAATTTCTTCTCCTCCATTCAGCCAGCGTTTTAGAATACCTACTGAATATGAGGCACTGACGGCAGGACTGTGGTATTAGTGCCTGTCCTCCTGGGGTAGGTAGACAGAAGACAAAGATGACCTACTAAAATCTAGCCCGTGTGGGATGGTGGTTAAAGTGCTGTGCGTGTAGGGAGGGGACTGTGATGGCAGCCTCGGTGGCCCGAGGAGGCCTCCCCGAGGGAGGGGCTGATGGAGGTGCACAGGGGCCTGCTGAGGGCTTGGGTGGGGGCCTGGGAGTAGATCAGGTGTATGAGCTGTCAGGTTCCTTTCCCGGCATTGGAATAAGAAAGGACTAAGCAAACACAGAAGGGAGCTGTGCTGATTCCAGAGAGGTGACATGGGGTGAAACAGGGTCGGGAGGTGGGTGTTTATGTGTTATGTTTGAACCGCAAGATGGCCCATGTGCCCGAAGCTGAGGGAGGGAAGCGAGGATGGGACGAGGTGGCCCCCGGCTTTTGCCCTGGGAGGGAGGTGAAGCAGCTGTCCTTGACTGTCCTGTGAATCAGTGCTCCCACCCTTCCCGACACCAGGGACTGGTTTCATGGGGTATAGTTTGCTTCGAGCTGGGGAGCGGTAGCGCTAGCATCGCTGACCTCAGCTTTGCCCAAGGTCATCAGGCATGAGGCGCTCGTGAAGTTCTTCAGCTGGCCTGCTGAAGTGGGGGTGACTAGGTGGAAAAATGACTGCGCTGGGATCTGCTGTTGGTTCAGTGTTGCCTGGGAGATCTGTGTATTTATTTTGACACCTTTCCAGCAGAGGGCAGTCAAGGGTTCCATTCAGAGTTCAGTGTTTCTCTAACTGGTCAGTGCATTATGATGACAAAGTGGCTTGCTTTGACTTGCCCACAGGGGCCGTAGGAACTCGTCACAGTGAGGCTTCCCTGTGTGGATTTGTGTGGAAAGAGCTTTCGGTCCCTAGGAGTCACCTGTTGAAGGCTGAGTGTTGTCCCTTTGGAGGGACTTTGCCTTAGATGACCACTTACATGGCCAAGTATACTCCCTGATGGTCAAGTACCCCATGTAGTGACCAAGTGTCACCCCTGGATGACAAGTGTCTGGCCATGAGCAGCCAAGAATTCAAACGTGGAGATCCAGGTAGTCTGTGGATGGGTGTCGCATGCCCGTGGTGAATGCCCAGTGTGAGTGGCTGAGTGTCTGTCATGGGTGGTGGTGTTTCCCTGTGAAGGGCACCTGTCTGTCCTTGCCCAGCCACTTGTTTCCCTGTGAGCTTGGCTGTTGCCCTCCCTGCTCCTGGTTCCCAGTGTATGGTCTCCAGGACAGGAGGTTGAGTGATGATGCTTGGCCCTGGCTCCACCAGTTCCTTCCCCTCCTCCATGAGGCTCTGGGTGTGGAGCCCATAGGGCGTGTATAGGGAAACTGAGGCACAAAGTGATGCCCCCAGGAGGCTGTATAGGTGACTCCTCTCCCTGTCCTCCAGACTAAGGCCCCGGAAGGAGCAGGGCACATACGCACTGTCCCTGATCTATGGGAAAACCGTGTACCACTACCTCATCAGCCAGGACAAGGCCGGCAAATACTGCATCCCCGAGGGAACCAAGTTCGACACGCTCTGGCAGGTAGGCCACTCTGCACCTGTTCTGGGGAGACGCTGTGAGGGGTTCCTGGCTTCCCACCTGACACTTGCTCCCCACAGCTGGTGGAGTACCTGAAGCTGAAGGCGGATGGGCTCATCTACTGCCTGAAGGAGGCCTGCCCCAACAGCAGCGCCGAGGGTGAGTGGGTGACATGCAGCGGGGAAGGTGACAGGAGGGCCTGACCCCAACCTCACTGTCCCCTCTGTTCCCTCAGGGGTTGCTGCTCCCACACTCCCAGCTCACCCATCCACATTTTCCCACGTGAGTCAGCATCATCTCAGAGCTGGGGGCTTGGCATTGGGACTGGGTAGTGGCAATCCCACAGTGGGCTGCTGTGGGAAGGAGGGTCTCCCAGCACTGTTCCTGGGGGACCTCAGGGAGGATGGGGCTGGCTGCTCCCAGCACAGACCCTGCTGACTGTTGCTGACCCTGTGACCTTTAGCCTCAAAGACGAGTCGATACCCTCAACTCAGATGGATATACCCCTGAACCAGGTGAGCTGGCTGTTGGTTGGGGGAGGGGGATGGGCCTCATGCCCAGCTGTGAGGAGCATCCCTGGTTGGGGCTTGGTGGGGGAGGATGGGCCAGGCGTGCCTCAGCCACTGACATCCGTCCCCACTCACACGTGCCCATGCCCATACCAGCTCACGTAGACGTACATACTGGTGCCTGCTGGCACTGGGGAGGACTGGCTGGCTGGGCTTCCTGGGCCCAGGCACACATCCATGGAGTGCCTACTGTGTGCAGTCATAGTCCAGGTCCCTCTGTGTATCATCCTGGTGAATCTACAGCAGGCCACAGGAAGGAGTCACGGGGACATTTCTCGAACAGATAGCACAGGCTATTGAGGTCCCATAGTGAGAAAGTGGGTCAGGGTCTGAAGGTGGGTAGTTAGGCTCCCTGTTCCTAGGATGTGTCCATGTGTGGGAAGAGAAGAACGCCTGTGGTTACATGGGCATCTTGATGTCACCTGTAAGTGTGGCTGTGAGGGGCATATAAAGAAATCACCAGGTCCCGCACCGGCGTACTCATGTGACAACATGTGCACAGATACTCCAGCTGGCACCTGCTGGCTGGTGACATGTGGGTGTCAGTGTACCTGCCTCTGGAGTCTGCTTGTGTGTGGCTCTGCAGGTCACCCACAGCTGTGGACAGGGGTGTACCCAGTGTCATGAGCACCGTGTGCCTGTGTGTGCTTTGGGGTGCCCTTATCCCGGGCTCCTGCCTTTGACCTGGGAGCACATGGCTGTGTGTGTGCCCAGCACGCCTAGTGCCCACAGACAAGCCCCGGCCGATGCCGATGGACACAAGTGTGTACGAGAGCCCCTACAGTGACCCCGAGGAGCTCAAGGACAAGAAGCTTTTCCTGAAGCGTGACAACCTCCTTGTGGCTGACATTGAGCTTGGCTGTGGCAACTTTGGCTCTGTGCGCCAGGGAGTTTACCGCATGCGCAAGTACGGGCACTTGTGTGTGCGTCTTGTCTCAGGGCATGTGCCCCGGACGGGACATGGGATGCCAGAGGGGAACCTGGAAGTCCAGAGAGGCAGGGAGAGCTTGTGCAGGGCTGCAGTTGAAGCAGAGGCTTCAACCTGCTCAGGGCCACCATAGAGGGTCCCTTGGGTCCCCTGTATTAACAGGCCAGTGGATACAGGCTGCCCTTGAAGTCCCTGGAGAGGTGTCACTGCTACTGGGGTGGGTGTCTTCAGCTGTGGGCAGATGCCCCAAGGCCCATGGCTGACATGCCTCTGCCCTGGGGTGGGTGGCGAGCCACAGCGCCCCCTACAGGGGTCAGGTGGGGGGGGCCTGCCCAGCTCACCCCTGCCCCCACCCCCCGTCCATCCCATCACCATCTGGGCAGGAAGCAGATCGACGTGGCCATCAAGGTGCTGAAGCACAGCACGGAGAAGGCGGACAAGGACGAGATGATGCGCGAGGCGCAGATCATGCACCAGCTGGACAACCCCTACATCGTGCGGCTCATCGGCGTGTGCCAGGCCGAGGCACTCATGCTGGTCATGGAGATGGCGGGCGGCGGGCCCCTGCACAAGTTCCTGGTCGGGAAGAAGTGAGCCCTGGGCAGGGGGCCAGGTGGGGCACACCCACGCTTCCGAGGGGGAGGGTGTATGCCGCCCACGGGCTCACGCTCATTTTCACACCGTCATGGACCCGCTCACCACCACCACCCTGGCACTGTCGCTGTAAAGCAGAGCCACTAAGCCTCAGTTTCCCTGTGGACACCATGGTGGTGGTGCCAGGATCTCTCCCAAGGGCCTCCACTGAGTGGATGCTGTGAGGTAATTAGGCAGCCTCAGGCACCACTGGTGAGAGCTTTCTGGCTGTGAGCCCCATCACTGCTGCTCAGGTTCTCTGGGCCAAATTCACAACCTGTGAGAAACTGCTGATAGTTGGTTCTGTGACCTCAAGTGTGGGACAGCAGGCTCAGCCACACTTGTTTTAGGCTGTATGGTTTACATACATACATACATACATACATACATACATACATACATACATACATTTTTGTGGTCCTGGGAATTGAACACAGGGCCTTTGCTCTGAGCTATATCACCAACATTTATTTTAAATTTTTCCCTTTTTAATTTTGAGAAAGGGTCTTAGTCTAGGGTGGGCTTGAACTTGAGATCCTCCTGCCTCCTTTCCCAGGGTGCTTGGTTACAGGCATGCACCATCATTCCCAATAGATTTTGTTTTTAAAGGGTTAAAAATGAAACAAAAACAGCAAAGAATGTGGGACAGTGACCATATGTGGATGGCAAAGGTTAAGATATTTGCTCTCTGGCTTTTTCTGAAGTGTGTGCAGCTTTATCTGTGTCACCTCTTGCTGTGGGCTCCATGCTTCCTGAGATGTGGTTTTGCAAACCCGTGCTCTCTTGTGGGGCTCATGCCCTCACTGTATGTCCCTGGTGTGTATTTGGTCACTGGGCAAGGATTCATTGTACAGGGTTTTGGGACAGGAACTATTGTTATATTATTATTATTATAGGCACTTGGAATCATAGACAAATAAAAGCAGCAAAGACCCCTGCCTTGAATTCTGGTCAGAAAAGAAGGGCAGGGAATAATTATCTTGATAAAATATTGAGTACATTGGAAGAGAGGTTGTGGGGAGGGGGTAGAACTCAGCTTTGGCGATATTGTCTTTGAGAAACCCACGAGACTCACTTTGTGAGTGTACACAGATGTCTAAGCATGGCAGTTGTAGCATCTGGGTGATACTTGAAGTTTCCAGACTGGATAATGGCAGAAGTTTTGCCAGTTTTGTGCACAGCTGTGCCCCCAGCCTCGTCCCTGACACACAGAAGGTGCTCAGTGAATGCCTACTGAATACATGGCAATGGGGTGTGAGCTCCATTTGCCTGGGGTGGAGGGATGGAACTGCCTTCTCCCAGCAGATGCCCCTCCCCACCCTCAGGGAGGAGATTCCGGTAAGCAACGTGGCTGAGCTGTTGCACCAGGTGTCCATGGGGATGAAATACCTGGAGGAGAAGAACTTTGTGCATCGTGACCTGGCGGCCCGCAACGTCCTGCTGGTCAACCGGCACTATGCCAAGATCAGTGACTTTGGCCTCTCCAAGGCCTTGGGTGCTGATGACAGCTACTATACTGTGAGTCCCCGGCCCTGGGAATCCCAGGTATAGAGGTTTGGTGGGTGTCCTAGCAGCACCTCTCCCACTGCCATAGGCTCGCTCAGCAGGGAAGTGGCCCCTCAAGTGGTATGCGCCTGAGTGCATCAACTTCCGCAAGTTCTCCAGCCGCAGCGATGTCTGGAGCTATGGCGTCACCATGTGGGAGGCCTTCTCCTATGGCCAGAAGCCCTACAAGGCAGTCTGGGGGCCTGGGGGTGGGGCGTGGCTGCCGGGGAAGGGCCTGGGCACCCGGTTCCGGTCATTCACATGTGTCCTGTGCCCTTGCCTGTGTAGAAGATGAAGGGCCCTGAGGTCCTGGACTTCATCAAGCAGGGCAAGAGGATGGAGTGCCCACCTGAATGCCCACCTGAGATGTACGCCCTCATGAGCGACTGCTGGATCTACAAGTGAGTGTTGGGTGGGGGAGTATGTGTGGCACCAACCGCCAGACCTGGGGCAGGAGGTCCTGATGCCCATTCCTTAGTGTTACCATAACTACTCAGTGTCATGCCACCTAGAGCCCTGTGCCCAGTTCATAGCCTCTGCAGCACTCAGCACCTTAACTTTTTATTTTGGGCCCTGGGGCCAAGCCTAGAGCCTTCACATTGAGCTACATAACCATACCATTTTTTAATTTTTTGATTTTGAGGCAGGGTCCCACTGACTTTGTAAGTTGTCCAGGCTGGACTTGAACTTCTACCAGGCCCAGGACTCGCCTGTAGCTGGGCTCGGGTCTCCAGCACGCGGCCCCATAGTGCTATACCTGTCTGTGGACCTGAGCCCCACACATGCCACCACCCGACACGGGCAGCCTGCAGCATGCAAACAGATCCATGATCTTCCCCAACATGCGGCGCCAGGGTCAGGGCAGAGGTGATGCTCCAGTACCTAATCCCGCAGTCAAGACTCAGACCAGCATACCCTGATGGCCAGCACGAGACATACAAACCACCAAAATATTCACCTCCCCCAACTCCGCCCAGCACCCTACCACTGTCCATATCCCTCCCCTCAGCAGACAGCATGCACCCAAACAATGTCACTGCCCCTGACATGCAACACGTGGACACGCAGCACTTGGTACTCAACCAGCCAATGCTGTGACACTGACGCTGAAGCATGCAAACAATCCAGTAGGTCCGTCTGTCCATCCTGTTCCCACTTGTATTAACACAACCTCCATCAGAAAGCACCCATATACCAAAACCCCAGAACCCACAAAGCCAGCCCTGGCACATAGCACATGGATTACGTGGGGTCGTAAACAAAGCTCCGCAAATGTTCACTTCCCACCGGTTACAGCTGCCTAGGGTTCCCAGCCTTTCCCCCACGTGAGCCCTCACCTGCCCTGCCCACGCCCACATAGCACTTCTGCCTTCAGCATCCCAGCTCCTCCCCCACTTCTGAACTCTAGGATGTGGTAATCCCAACACCCCGCCCAGCAGCAGTACCTGAATTTCAGTGTCCTCACCCTGACACCTCTCCATTATCCAGTGCCCCGCCCAGAAGTCCCCTTCATCTTGGAGTCCTGAAAACTGACTGCAAGCCAGCCCTAAGTGTACTCCCCTTCCAGGGATAGCTGAGGTCTGGGTGTGGTCAGAGTCGGGGTCTGCACCCCCACAGGTGGGAGGACCGTCCCGACTTCCAGGCCGTGGAGCAACGCATGCGGATCTACTACTACAGCTTGGCGAGCAAGGTCGATGGGGCTTCGCAGGGTGGACAGGGAGTCGAGGCTGCCAGCACCTGAGTTCCAGCTGCCTGGAGCCTTGCACTCAACCCCAGCTTTTCTCGTCTGGACCAGACCTTCTTGCTGCCACCTGCTGGGCTGCAGGAAGGGCCACCTGCAGTCACAGGCCCCTTCCCCCCTCCATCCCCAGCAGTTCCTGATCTTCTTGGCTGGGGTGGAGGCTGGGCTGGGGCAACCTGGCCTGTGCTGGGGCCCACTTCAGGGCCCCTCCTTCCTTGGGGCCTGAGGGTGAAGTCTGGGATCACCACCCTGCCACACTTGAGGCACTGGAATAAACAGTTTTTCTCTTATTTGGGCCCCTCATCTGTCCTGGGTGAGGCCCAGAGCCTGAGGGGTTGGCTGGTCATTGGGAGGAGTGGATTAGAAGTTGCCCAAAAGTCAATTTTCTTGTGTGGGCCAAGTCTGGAAGTGGTTTTCTAGTGTCTGCTTTAGGAGCCTCTTTATGGGCCTAAGGGGAAACTGAGACTTGGTGGTTGTGGTGGCCGAGAAGCTGTGTCATTGCGGGACCTCTGCTTCTCTGCCGGCGTGGACTGCAGGGGGTGGGCTGCTCTGTAGGGACTGCACAGCAGGGTCCCTGGGGTACCGTAAGGACGCCGCCCCTCCCCAAGCCAGGTGAAATGCGTGGTGCCTGCACAACTCCACGTCAGGTGTGTCCAAACTATGGCCTGCTGGGTTTTTTTTTTTCTTTTGCCTGTTTTTTAAAATGTTACAAAAATAATTGAGATGGAAGTTTTAGTACAGATATATGCAAGATAGGTTCTCTTAACTCAAAACCCAAAACAACAACAAATAAAGAGAAGAAACCCACAAGCCGCGGGTTGGACCCACCTGTTCTGGGTGACTCGACTTCTCGGCCTTCTTCTGAGCTCCCCGGCCCTTCCTCCCGGCGCCCAGTCGCAGCCGCCGCAAGAATGAGATCAGTCTCAGAACAGTCCTGTGGCTTGCTGCGTCAGCTTCCCCACGTGAGAATCAGGGTGGTGAAGGGCAGAACCCAACAGGTGAAGAAGGCAAGCGGACCTGAGACTGCAGTCTTAACACTTCCGGTCTGCATGCTCCCTCTCCCGCCAGGCTGCGATTGGCTGCATTCTCCCTCCCTTTCATTCTCACTCTTGGCCAGTGCGATTGGTCCAGGGCAGGGCTTGTCACCCATGGGGAGCCAATGAGAGGCAGAGCTTTGCTGGGATCCTGGGAAGGCAAATTTCAATTCATGGTTTGAGGCCGGGAGCTCTGGAAAGCCGGCGGCTGTCTTGTGGGGCTGTGAGAGTGCGGTGGGGCTCTATTTGTGTGGAGTGGGATCTTGAGGCCAGATAGGTGGTTGCGGAGAGGACACCCAGAGCCTTGGTGACAAGTGACTACATTGGGAAGCCAGGAGATCGGCCCGGGACAAGGCTGTTAACTCCAGTACAGACCTTACTCTTATTTTATCATTTATTTTGAGTTTCAATAATTTAAGCAAAAGCTTAAATTAGCATCTTTTATTCTCCTTTCCTGAGCTTTGTGCTGGCCACAGGACTTACTTTAGAGAAGCTGAATTATGGTGGCCACTCACTGGCTCAGCGGCGTGCCTTGGCTGTGTTGGGATAGGCAGAAGTTATCTGAGCGTCTGCGGTGGCCACCAGCCTTCGTCTTCCTGTCATTAGATTCAAGACTGACAACAAGAGCAAAATAGTGGCAAAGATAAATGTGGGACTCGAATTACTTCAGTTTCACTGTGTTATGTGATTTCTTGAAGGTTTTTTTGTGTGTGTTTAAAATTTAATACAGCAGTGCCTTGAAAGTAATGAGCTGTAGTGTTTTTCATTCACAAATACACATACTAGTTTACGCAGGAACTATAACAGAATCTGAAAAATATTAAAATGTGAACATTTTAAAATTTCTTGTTTTAAAACTAATGTAAAAAAATCACATCAGTGGTGTGCTTCGGTGGCTTCCTAAATTCTACTCTGTGCAGATATTTTGGGTTTATTAAAATTATTACTGGTTATATTACATAAAAGATACCAGGCAGACAAAGAATGACAAATTTAAGTCATTCGTAGGGAAATGGATACACCTTGAGACCATCAGACCCAGAAAGTTAAATAGCATATGGTTTAACATGAGAAAACCAAACCATAAAAATATAGGAGATATGGAAGAAAGTAAGAAGATGGACTTTGTTGGGAGAAAAAGGGAAAGGGAGGATGGGAGGAAGGGAGGTGATGTGTAAATTTTAAAAAGTGAAAAAACTACACAGAAAAAAGATACCAGCAGTAAATACATTTTGACTTTCGGTTTTTTATAGTATCATAATTATTATGTTTTGTTTCATGATTACTGCTGAAAATAATGTTGCTGTACAGGAAGGAGGCGTTCCAGGAAATGAGCCACGGTAAGGGTCAACTAACTGTACCGGATCGATTCCACCACAGCACCACGAGGTGGCGCTGCAGCAAAGCCCAAGCCGCCTCGGCTCCAGAGCTGTTATCCCAGGATGGCTCTTTCCAGCCTGGAGCCGACCTTGGCTCCCTTCCAGGCCCCAGTCCTGTCCCCTGCCACGGGTTCACTGCAGGACCACCTGCCGGATCATCCTACTAACATCTCTGACCAGGGATCCCCAAACATACCCATGCTGACTCTTACTCTGGGCTTACTGGTACCTCTGCCTGAAATGCTCTTGGTGGCGTTTGACGATGCCCACTAGGAAGACTCCCACTGGACTTATGGATTGGGCCTTGATTCCCCTTGGGGGCAAATTACTTTATCCATTGGTGCCTCAATTTCTATGCTCGGCTGGACAGAGGATGTAAATATAAGTCAAAGAATTAGAAAATCAGAAAGGGAATGGGGAGCCATGGACGGTGTTTGAGCAGGAGCGTGTCCGGGAATGTCAAATGAGAGGCCTTCCCCTTCCCCTGCCCTGTGAAAACTGGAAGGGGTGGGTGGCTGTAGCTCATCTTCCTGCCTTCTGCCCCTTTCCTGATGGGGCGTTTGTTCCCTGGGTCCTTCTGCTGAGCCAGCGGGGGGCACTTGATCCCTGGCAGACACCAGGTTGGCGTCTGTGCTGGGGGAGGGCTGTGGAAGGTCAGGCCCGGAGGAAAAGCTGGCTGCAGTCCAGGCGGCAGGGCCAGCTGCACGGCTGGTGATGGACAGGCTGACGCGACTCACATGGATTCCCTGGGACACAGCGACAGGGAGGGAAGGCTTGTGTGCAGGGTGAGGATCCCATGGAGCTTCTGGGCATTCTGAGATCAGTGGGGTGTCCTCCGGGGAGCTGGACAGCCAGCACTGCCCCTTCCCTGGGCGGGGAGCTGCTTGTCACCCTGATAGCCCCTCCCTTGCTCTTGGGGTCCAGTAGCAGCTGTCCTGATGATGGAAGCAGCCAGGGGCGACCCTGGCCTGAGCTTGCCTCTGGGGTTGGGGGTGGGGCCTCACACAGCCACCCACTCCCATTGGCCCTCTTTCCCGCCCACACCTCGCCCCTTCTCCTCCCCTGGCTCCTCCTGCCTCCCCCAGGTGTCGCTTCCAACCTGCCATTCTCCTCCATAGTGCAGCTGCTGACATTGGCTGTTAATTGACCACGGTCTTCTCCCCCGCCCCAGGTTCCTCCACAGAGACCAGGGTGATGGAGCTGCTGTGTGGCTATAGGGAGAGCCTATTTCTGGGGAACAGTGTGTGTTTGGGGGGGTGGTCCCCTGGGCAGGCGCCAGCTGTCTCAAAGATCAGGGTCACTGTTTTTCAGGCTCAGCTGTCACAGAGGCAGGTGTGGAGTGTTTGGCTTGTTCCTGGGTGGGGCTGGTGGGGGCTGGTGGTGGTTCCAGGTTGTGGAGCCTGAGCTGCTGTGGGATCCAGCTCAGGGTGATAGCAGTGGGCTCGGGTGGCTGCTGGCAGGCCTTTGATGCTGAGGGATGGAGTCAGTGTCTGTGTTGGTCAGCTTTCCATGATTGTGACCACCTGAGAGAATCACCTTGAAGGAGGAAAAGTTTAGGTGGCTCATGGTTTTGGCTCAGGGGGATGGAGTCATGCCTGTGCCAGTCAGCTTTTTGTTGCTGTCACAAAATGACGAACATCAGCTTAAAGGGGCAAAGGTTCATTGCGGCTCACGGTTTTGGAGGTTTCCATCCATGGTTCCATTGTTTCTGAGCCTGTGGTAGAGATCACATCAGAGCAGAAGTGTGCACAGATCAAAGTGGCTCACCTCATGGTGGCAGGGAGCAGAGGGCCAGAGACTAAGTGCACCCTTGGGGCACCTATTTCCACTGACTTTCCTCCTCCTTGCTGGCCCCGCCTCCTACACTTGCCACCTCCTCCCACTAATGCACCTCAAGGCGATTAACCTGCAGAGGTGACGCCACCATGATCCAATTACCTTCTAAAGGCCCCACTCTGACCAGGCTTGGTGCTGGCCCACACCCTCAACATGGGAACTTCGGGGACACTTGAAACCAGCTGTGTCTGCTGTGGCCAGGGCCCGCTGTAGGTGAGGAGTGCTTGCAGGCAGATGCGTGGCTGCTGAGCCCAAAGGGCATCTTGGTCCCCACCCAGGACTCCTAAGAGATCGCCCTGACCCCTCCCTCTGCCTGTGCAACTCCTCTCTCGGAACTCTCCTGCCCTCTTGACAGAGTTCTGGTCTGAATAAACTCCAATTTCTCTTGAGTTTGGTAAATTCAGCACATGAGCCACTGGGCCTTCCCATGCTGGCTACCATGGCACTTGGGACTGAGAGGGTTGTGGGTGTTGAAAGAGGGACCAGTTGAAGGTGTCTGGGTGGAGGAGGAAGAGTCAGTGCTAAAGCCTGAAGATGGGATGGGGCCCAGTGTGACGGGTGCCATGAGGTGGCCAGTGTAATGACAATAAGCCAGGCAGGTTTGCAGGAGGGGCCGAGTGAGCAGGCCGGTGGATCATGGGAAGATTTGGGCTGTGCTCTGTGCCAGTGGAAACCCTGGGGCGGGGGTGGGCAGGACAGGGCTCTGAGAACATGCTGGCCCACATCCCGCAGGGCCTGTGTGCACCGCCTGAGCTGGTGACACTCATGGCGGCTCTGTGTGCAAGACCCCACTTACAGAAAGCAGGCTGGGCTTTGAGGCTCCATGGGCTCCCAAAGAGGGCAGTCGAGGCACACAGAATAGCTGGGGATCAAGGGCTCTGCACAGTCCGGGAGGGACTTCTGGTCTCAGCCTGGTTTCCTTGGCATGGAGGCAGCCGGGGTGCAGTTCTCACGTCTGCTTGCGCTCTTCCTGTGAGGGGTCGCTCGCCCACTGCCTCTCGGGCAGCCTGAGTTGGCTCATCAGCTGTAATTGTTAGGACGTCCTTTCAGATGCAGTGACCTCATTGTCCTTGCCACTTTCTGAGGTTGCAAAGTCCTCTTTGTATCTTTAGTTGCGCTACCATGGCTGCCTTGAAGACCTGAATGAAATCAAAATGTTGACCTTTCATGATTATTTTAATTTTGGGGAAGAGCCAGAAGTCACATGGCAACTGATCTGGTGAACAGGGTGTATGAGGACATACTGTCATGTCTTCATTTGACAGAAATTGCCATAATTGTTTCAAAACAATTCAGGGCATCGAGGCAGCCAAAGAGAGACACCAAGATGGCTTCTTGGATCGCTCGGGAACAAGGCCACATGGATGGGGAATGTGTGTATGAAGCAAGGGAGAGGAGCTAGAGCGGGATTAACAGCAATCTCTCCTTAACTGAAAAAAAAAAATTTTAAACACATCTTTTTTAATCTGCCCCTTCAACATTTCTCCTTAAAACCACTACAAAGTGTTTCCCTGTAGGAAATGATAAGGACCCGCGGCTCATTGGTGTAACTCACCCTCCATTAGGTGTTCATGATGGCTCCTTCTGGAAGGCTATTTGCAGAGGAAGTTGTAACACTTTATATTTAACAAATGAGGAGCAGCCAGGCTGGCTGGTGAAAGCCTGTAGTCCCAGCACTGTGGGAGGCTGAGGCAGGAAGATCACCAAGTTCAAGCTCAGTATGGGCAACTTAGTGAGACCCTGTCTCAAATAAATAATGTAAAGGGGCTGAGGCTGGGCTGTGAAGAACTGGGGTTTGATTCCCATTGTTGCAACATGGAGAGGGGGTGTTTAGAAGGGGCTTGAGAGGTAGCCAGCCTGGGGTGGGGATGGTTTTCCTAGGGGAAAAGTTACAGGGCTGGGACCAGGGGACGATGGTGACTGGTCTCTCGGTAGCAGTAAACCAGGCCTGCCCTGGGCTGGGTGGGTGAGGCAGTGTTAGGTCTGTAAACGCTGCTAGTGAGGGTACTAGCAAAGGTTATCACCCACGCCCACAAAGCTCCCAAGGAGGTGACAGAGAGCAGTGAAGGTGGTGCCATGTGGCTCTGTGGGCACAGGAACACAATGCCATCTTGTCTCCCCTCAGAAGGGGATGCAGGCAGAAGAAATGGTCTGGCCCATGTAGATGTGGTATCCAAACCTCGACCCGGTAAGAAACTTGTCCCTGAGCTGCCACAGCATGAGATGATACATGAAAGCTGAGGGAAAAGGGCAGCCTGGTGGCAGCAGTGGTCCCTAGGGTAGGAGGAGGAGTGGCTGGTGGTCCTTGTGTGGGGGCAAGGAGCTGCGAGCCCATACTTCCGCTTAAAGCAAGTCTGTCCCCTGTGGGAGTTTGCATGAAGGCTTAAGTGTGAAATGTCCTTAGAATACTTGGCCACAGTGACCAGTAAGAATGGGAAATGCTGCTGTTACTCGACTTTATCTGTGTTGCCAATCTTCCTCCCCTGAGATAGGGCATCCCTGTTCTGCATATGGGAGAGAAGGGAGGAGGACTGAGCAAGCCCAAGGCTCAGGATCAGTATGCGGAGCTGGAACTAAGGCCATGGCTGGTCCTTGCTCCTTCACCAAAGATCCTCAGGCTCGTTCCTCCTGGCAGCAAGGGAAAACACAAGCAGTGGCTTGGGGGGAGACACTGCCAGCTCAGGAGGCCTGGGAAGCAGCTGCGCCTGGGGAACATGCTTTCTTTCCTTTACTATGCAGAGGGGTCCAGGTCATGGCTGTGGGGCCAGCTGGAAGACATCAGATTGGTTTCTCAGTATGCTGCAGTCCCAGGTCTTGAATCTTACAGGGTTCCAGTCTCTCTGTTGCTCATTCCCAGTGCTCCCCATGGTCACTCACCTCAAAATCTTCCTTTGGTTCTCTGCAGAACAGGGGGGTGGTACTGGGCATCTCTAATCAGCCATCTTGTCCTCTAATTTTAAACTTACCCTTGACCTAGGTGTTGGGGCCCGACAGCCTCAGCATCGCTGGCTGACCTGGCCCGAGTTCATTCCCACGAGGAAGTGTTTGAGTTATGCCTGGTTCAAAAGAATTTGTTATTGCTTGTACTATAAGCCAGGTGGTGTTTTTCTTAAACACTGGACTGCTCTTTGTCCTCGGTGGCTCTGGGAAAGTCTGGAAGGCTGGTAAACAACTGGGATATAAGAGAAAGACTGTAAAAAATAAAGTGTCTTTTGCAGCATCCCTTGCAAGAGTCCATGTATTTCCTCAATCTGCACTCTCCCACTCGAGTACCCGTTGACTGACTGAGTGGGCTCAGTCACCTAGGTAGCACAGAGTGAACTCTATCCTAGCACATTTTTACCACAAACTGTTAAGACTCTGAACTGTCAAAGCTTTAGGCTTGGCCAGTGAGTATGCTGCCGCTCCACGTGGCCGTTATTTGGAAAACTTAGGAAGAACCCTTCTGTCGGGGGGTAATTTTTTGTTGTTGGGACACACACTTGATATGCACGACTTAAGGGAGGGAAGGTTTGCTGTAGCTCATGGTTTCAGAAGGTCTCAGTCCTTTCACGGGTGGCGGACAAAGGTGGAAACGTGGCAGAGGCCTAGCTGGAGAGAAGCTGTTTACTGCATGGCAGGAGAAGCATACTGAAGGCTAGAACCGATAAAGGGGGGTTGTCCCTTCCAGGTCACCTAGTGATCTGCCCCCTCTGAGTCAGGCCTCAGTGGTATGTCCCTTCCAATCAGGTCCCACCCCTTAACAGCACAGGGAATTAATGGATTAAACCCCTGTGAGTAAATCACTTTCCAAATAGAAGGCTTTCAGGGGACATCAGATCCAAACCATGCCATCTCGCTACTCTTCCTAAGGATATGTGATACTTAAGCCTGCTGATCTCAGTCTCACAAAGGAAAATTGGAACTTAAGAGTGATCAGGGGATTCTTACGACAGAGTAGGTTTAGGACTCCCTAACACGCCCTCATGAAGTCAAGGTGGCTGATATATTTTTTCAAAGTTAGGGGTCAAACGAAGCTCACCTGTCTATGAAGCTTATGCCTTCTTATTTGCACTGGTTTAGTTTCTCAAACCTTAAATTTGTCCTGAACTTTGCAAGTGCACGCAGGAGACGCTAACAAGATAGTCCAAGGTCGTCAGCCCTAGGCACCAGCACTGTGGTTAGATAGGAAACCTGTGTCCCCAAGTGTGTTAAAAAGCCACGTGGCTAGTTCTACTGAACTTCAGTAGCAATTGGAGAGTAGGCAGCCTCCAAAAATCACATCATATAGAGGTCTAAGCACTGATCTTCGGGGTGGTGGTGGTGGTGGTGGTGGTGGTTTGTTTTTCATAACGTAACTGATCCCCAACAGAACATGTGTTTGGCGTTTTTGAGTTACCCAGCAAAAGCTGGCTTTAAGAAAGACTGGAACGAGAGGCTGAGAGAAGCCACCCGGAGCAGGCAGGACTGTGACTTCACATTCAGGCTCAGAGGCTGCTGAAGTCAAGTTGGTGCCCATGCAGTAGACTCTAGGTACCATCTGGAGGAGGCGCAGAAGTGTCATGTGGAACAGCTGAAGTTTCCCATTACCAGTGGCAAGTGGCCACTTGCAAGTCCCTACACCTCAGCACAAGGCTTCCCTACTGCTGGCTCTCTAAGTCCAGACCAGAAAGGGACACTATCCCAAGGCACGCCATGCTGTGGAGTGCTAGTCAGCTCTTGTGGGTGGCCTCAGATCCTCTCACCGCAGCTATTCTTCCCAACATGGCCTGCTTCTCTCCATCCACGTGCACTTCAGTTTCCTAGGGCAGAGTTTCACAGGGTTAGCAAATCTGAGAGCACCCAGCTGGACACAGCCCTTTCCAGAGATGGCAGCGATGGCTGTATGCATTTGTAGCTGACTTGTCTCTGGGCTTTGGTGTCACTTAACTGGGTGAAAGTATCACTGGCCCCTTAAGCGGGTGTAGGGAATGCCTGGCTCAGGCGAGGCAAATGTTACATTACAGGTGAATTAATTATAATTGTTTTACCAAATATAGCAGGGTAGTTTTTAAGTTAATAACTCTGTACAGCTTGTGAATGATGTCATAAGTACCCAGTGGCCCTTGGCAGAAATAAGCTTCCCACCCCTGTCTTAGAGGGTGAGCATAACGCAGGGATAACTAACGTAAGTGCACGTGTGAGCCAAGCGCCTGATGCAGAGCAAGTGCTGGAGAGACACGGAGTAGCAGTAGGGGTGGGCAGTTATGCTGGGGTGGCAGGAGGGAACCAACCAGGCACCCATGTAAGGTTCCATCCAGGACACTCTGGGGTCACTGTGAGGATTTCACAGGTCACAGGAAATCACATGTGATCTTCCTGTGTCTGCTCAAGGAAGGTGCTGTGGCCACGGTTCACTCTGGGGTGAGGAATTTAAGTGCATCTGTGTGTAAGAAGGCCCGACAACCCATTCAAGGCTTTTGAAAAAAGCATCATTTATTTCAAAGTACAACACAAAGTTGTATTTTTAAGAAATACACATTCAATCTTGTATTTCAAGACTTGGCTATGTGCATTTCAGTTTATCTTTAAAATAAATTCAGGTATACAAATGTTACATACCTCAAGTACAAACAGCACAGAAAATGCATATGGTCTCAACCGGATGTTCTTACATTCATCCACTGTTCTGAAGATGACTTACATTTCTGTAATCTGCTTTGAACCAAGACAGCCTTCCTTTAAAAAAATACTCTGTATTTTCGGCACAATGTCCTCATGTTTTTAAAATCAGATCTTGGCGCATAATGTTGTGAAATTATTAAAAACCAAACTTGGTAATTTAGTAAAATTGTCAACATGCCAGGACTTCTGAATCAATTCAAATTACCCCCTTAGCTGTAATGTCGAATTTGTGTTCAGACAGATAAAGAAAGCGTGGGAGAAGACAGGTGGGGAAGACAGGGTAACAGTTAAGATTTCTGGATGTACAGGTCTTAGAGTTTGTGGCTGAGTCCAGACTTTTCTCTAAAAGCACACAGCAAATCTCTTATTATCATAATTGCAAGAAAGATCTGAAAGAAGCGAGTGGTACAAGCCTGCCCTGCATGGGTCTGTTCGGCAGAGATGAGGAGGGTGCGAGTGGGAAGTGATGCCACAAGAGCCTGGAAAAGATGTCTCAAAAACTGGAGGATCACGGTCTAGATGAGGGGCTCCACATTTTTCTTTTTTCTCTCTCTTTTCTTTTTTTTTTTGCCTTGTTTCAATTCTCATGAGGGAAGTGTGAGTTGGACCATGGGTCAGAACTTCTCCTTCCAATTGTGGGACTCCATATCCGCCAGGGGTTGTAGGTCTGTCCTAAGTCATCGGCAGGACTGGAGGTGGAAGGAGCGGGGGTGGTGGAGTTCTCAGTGCCCATGAGGCCGATGCTGGACAGTGTGTTGGCTGGAGTGGTGAAGGGAAGGGCACTGCTGAGGTTGCTGGACCAGATTGAGTTGCTGAACGGAGTGGTGGACCACAGGCCACTGGTATTGCCAAGGATCGACTGCGACAAAACAAAGGACACCCAGTGTTGAGCATTGAGATAAAGCAGAGGGCAAAGGCTAAGTGGTCATGGTGACGCGCAGAGGGTGAGGCCACAGATTCCTTCACTTTCCTCACTTTGCAACACGTCTCATCCTGAGTTTGAGTAAACGGCTCTGCTGCTAGTCAAGGGGACCAACCTTGCCCAGCCTGCCTCTGTGCGCTGGTCTCCCTGGTGAGAGGGGACCCATCGGCATGGGTCATTGCTGAGGCCACTGAGACACCACAGAGGCGACATGCATACAGGATGCCTGGCAAAGCCTTGGACACGGAACACCTGACTGCTCTCTATGCAGTTTCCTGACCCATGTGTACAGAACGGCTAAGGTACTTCCACAGCGGAAGCTGGAATGATTACATGTGAAAGCAAATTCTGGAATCTGGGAAAGTAAAACCTGTGAAGTTAAAGTGTCTCCTGCTAAACTTTACACATCTAGCTTAGTTTTCCTGAGAAAAGAAGTAACCACGGAGGGATTATGCTTTTCTGTTGTAATCCTGGGCAAGTTGAAACCACTGTTTTCCTTGGCAAGAGGACTTTGGGGGAGCATGACGGCTGTAGAGAAATGTAGAAGAGAAGCAAACAAATGTGCACTTGAGAAGGGTAAAGCTGACATGAGTCCTTTCCAGAAACAGAATGAATGCAGCCTCCCAGCTGCTTCTGGGGGCTGATGAGAGCTCCGTAGCCTCCCTGTACCTTGGGTGGCCATAACCATGCCCGTGCTCTAGTTCACAGGGTGGGAGGAGGCTGGCAATGACCCTGGCCTTGCGAGGACAGTGTGGAGACGGGGACCAGCCCCCAGCAGCTCAGTGTCCTCCTGAAGCCTCCAGCACCCGGCAGCTCTGAAGGGCCAGGTGGCAGAATGTGGAGACAGTGGTAGTGGCCACTGAAGCCCTGACCAGCCCTTAAGGAGACAGTGATGAGGGTAATGACGAGGGAGAAGGGGCCAGGCCCCGAGTACTCACGGTGGCTGTGTGGGTTGGGGAGCTGGAACTGGCTGGCCAGGAAGGACTGGAATCTGTGGCTGGAGAGTCCCAAAGGTACGAGGGGCTGCTGTTAAACTCATTCCAGCTTCTCTGGGAGGCCTGATTGCAGGATCGAGATAACCCAAGTTTGCTGAACACCTCTGAAAACAAGACAATCATCAAGTCCGGATTTTCTTTTAGTGTCATCACTGGACAAGACGGGACCAACTGGCCCACGTCCCCCTGCTGCTCACTTGGAGGAACCGCACACACCTCACCAGTTGCTACTACACTACGAGGGGAACAAGGGCTGGGATGGTCCCCAGAGCACAAGCACGTGGTGCATGATTTAAAACTTGACTTGCATTCACCACCAGATGACATCAGAATACAAACATCCCTCACCAATGTTATAGCTAATGCAAAATTCACAGACCAGCCCTAATTCTAGCTAGCAAGGAGAAGGAGGGGGCATCCCAGGTCCCCGCGGGTCTCACTTGAGGCTATGTCCTTCTTGGGAGGTCTTACATGTATGGGAGGTTGCTGCCTAAGCACCCATCCACGGGCTAGTTAGTGGTGTGGCTGTGAGGGTTCCGGGCAGCAGAAGGAACCCTTCTACAGAGGCCAATGTGCCGTGCTGTGCTGAGGGGCTGTGAGGGCTAGGCCCCTGTGAATCCCTCCAGGACGGCGAGAGCAGGACCCACTTCTCTGGGAGCAGCATGGAACTGAAGTATCGAGGATTGCAGAGGAGGGAGCACTCTGCGCGACCAAGTCCGTGCGTCAGGCTGCCTCTCCACGCAGCAGGCTTCCCTGCTCTGACCAGCTCCATCTTCCCCTCTCCTCCCCGTCCACAGGCTGATGAGCTGCGGGGCTAGTGTTAAACACTCACCACCAGTTAGATTAAAAGAATTCCCAAAGGCGGAGAACGAATTGAGGGGGGTGAAGTCAGGGCTGCTTGGGTTGCTGACGGGACTCCACAGACCCGAGCTGAAGGGTACAGGAGGAAAATGCAACAAAGTGGGTGATGGTTAGTGAGACAGGCCCATGGTGCACAGCTCCACCATGGAAGGCACTGTTTCAGCTGCGGAGGCTCGTGTTAACAGCAGACAGGGGAGGCCTGGGGGTGGCAGCTGCACCACAAGGACTAGGTCACAGCCAACCGCAGGGCTTCTGGTTTCCCTTTTGCTAGCCAAGAGCTGGGGCACAAAGTGCTCGCAACGAAAATGGGTGTTTTCCATGGGTTTACTTTTTGGTAATAGCAGACTTATTCAAAAGCTATTTCCAGCCTAGGACTCATTTCCTACTACTACAAAGTACGCAATGGTGGGGGTGGGGGGTTACTGTGGGCGTTAGGATTGTGATTTTTCTGAGAAACGCGATCCAGGGGCTGGCTGAGGCCACCATGCTGCTACATGAATTGGCTGTTGCCCTGGTCAAGAAAGTGGCATGGCCAGTATGTTGTCCAACATTTGCTCTAATTCTCTTCCTCCCCAAATGCTTTTGCTGTTCTTGGGATCGACTATATCCTATCTTACCACAGGCCATGGGAACAGGGAAGTCAGACATCTGACGTACGCGTCTGTGGTGCTGGGCCACACCTGGAGCCTCTTTCCCCGCTTTGCCTCCACTCAGCAAATGGATCCCCCAGAGGCTCCTGACATATGCCTCCTTGTACGTATGGGAGAAAGGCCTTGAAACCCACCTACGGACAGAAAGTGCCGCCCCCAATGTGAGGAGTCTTCTACTTCCCAACTACGAAAGGTCTACTGTACCTGTCTGAGCCATCACTGTCGACAGGAATGTGTGAAATGCCAAGGCTGCTGGAAAAATCTGTTTTGTTTGAAGACACTTTAGCAAAGCCATTCCCGCCTGTAACAACGGACTTGGAATCAGTCAAAGGCAACTGGACAACGTCACGGTAGTGAGCCTGGCTGAGAGGGTCAGGGTCGGACAGGGGCCACTCACCAGGGCTCTTGTCATAGCCTGCCGTGACCGCAGCAAAGGTGGGGTTGCCGTTCTTGCCAGGCAGCGATGCTGCTTTTGTCAGTTTGTGTTTGCTTCCATTTGGCTGCTTTGCTTTCGGGTCACTGGGAGGAAGAAGCAGAGAGAAGTGATTCCAGCTGGCGATGCCCCTGGGGGCTGATAGGCACCTGTTACCTGTTTTGAGAGGTGTGGGCCTGAGCCCTATGTCCACCTCACCGTGGCTGTCCTGGTTTCGGGATAGCCGGGGTAGCTCATGCACAACAGTGAGCCTTGTGTACAATGCTTTGGCCTCTCAGACTTCTTATTCAGATGGAAAGTAAGGAGTTTCTGGGAAAACTATGAAAGAGACTGGGGCAGGGACACCAATTCAGGGACTCAGGGGCTGTGACCATTTTCTGGAGAATATTAGGAGAGGAGCCACTCGACAGAGAAATCTGCTGTCAGGGGAAGACTTGCTGGTAGTGCCGATATGGGACTGATTAGTTCTTGGAAAGCCATCTCCTCACAGGACAGGGTCCCAAGCTCAATGAGGCTAGGTCCCTGAATAGGGTGGCCCCTCCAAGCTCAGTGATCACTGAGTTTTCATCAATCATCAGCAAGGTGACATGCTGATGCCTGCATGACACACCTAAATGGCACTAGTGCAGTGACACTGCGGCCCTCCTGGATCCTCATCTTATCTGTGTTGGGTGGACACAAGGGTGACTGTGCTGAGACAGCACAGCCAGCATGCCCTGTTGAGAGTCCACCTGCCTGTGCAAAATAACTGCCACATAAACCCCTATCACAACACACAGCACAACTCCTTTAGTGCTCCATTTAATTCCTGACATACTTACTGATTTTTGAATGAGAACACAATTCTGTAAGTTAAGTTACATATTTCCCTGTCCTTGGTGACTGGATCAAGGATTAGAATGGGAACAGGTTTACTGCTGGTTCCAGGCACAGACTCTGTACCAGGAAATAAGCTACTGTAGGAACAACAGAGCAGTACCTGCTACTACCCGTGACTGTTAGGTGGCACCATATCGGGAGTGCTTAATAAGCTCGGGACTCTTACCTACTGGAGCTGCTGTTGACAATGCTGCTGTAGCTGCCCCGGGACGTGAATGGGCAGGGGGCGACAGGGGGAGATGGAGAGGCAGGTGTTGGCGAGGTCTGGCGTTGTTTTAAGAAAATGTCTGCGTTGAGGGTTTGTAGAGAAAGTTTATAAAGACTGTCAGAAGCTGGAAGTTAAAAACAGAAGATCTTATCAATGTAGTATTTTGGCTTGTACTTTTCCAAATCAGTTACCATCGATGTTCTAGGATGATGTGCCACTCAAATATTTCTATGAATAAGGAAGCAAATAAAGCTCATGAGGTTCTGGTTAAGGACTTTAAAGAGAAAAAAAGAAGACTGAGGCTGTGACCTTGGAGCTTCCAGGGAGTCCTACGGATGGATGCTCTGCATGACCTCAGGCACACAGAGCTTCTGGATGGCCGTGGTCACCCTCTTCACTGTCTCTCCCCACCTCCAGGAAGGGGAGCTGAAGTCCCACTGCCTGGGGGCTTGAAGGAGCTTGGGCCTCTACTTGGGCATACACTGTGGCAGGTGCAGTAGTCCAGGCTGACATGCCAATTCTATGTAAGGACCCAAGTCTCTCCTAGAGTCTTTCTGTGTACTGCTTCACTTTGAATTTTACAAAATCTGGGCTATTGGCATATTCCTGGATCTATTAAGGTAACACCTACAGAACTGTTTTAAAGATTTAAGACAAAAACCTGATGTCTTATTATTTCCACTAAAAAAGGAAACACATATAACTTTAGCAGAAAGTACCCCTTTATACCTTTGCTGTGTCCTCCTTGGTGCTGCTTGTGATACTGAGCTGTGATGTGTCCATGCGGGGCTGGCTGTGAGGGCTCCCTGGGCCCCACCACAGCCCAGAGTGGCCTCAGCATCCACATAATTCCATCTATGGGGAGCTCCTATGCTCTCCCTCTCCATGCCTTTAGGCCCTTGCCTCCAAAATGGTGGCTGGCTGGGCTGGGCGTACTGACTGCTCCTCCCCTGTCATTCTCTAAGGTGAGGCAACTCCTCCCCAGGGCCCTGGGCTCAGGCCTGGAGGAAGCTCCCTGTTCCCAGGCCATGCTAGGACCCTAGTTCCTGCACGACCAAGCAAAGGTCCTTCCTGCTGAAGGCTATGCTCCCTTTTCCTTTGCTTCAGAGTTTAGACTTAAGCTGCTGCCATCCTGTGTGGATCCGGCATCTTGTTGTAGTTCTGGTTTCCACCCTGCACTGATGATCCCTTCCAGCTGCTCGGTTGTTTTGTTGACCTGCTGCCTGTGCTCTGTGCCATCTCCAGTACTGACCCTTTGAGAACCCTTTCCCACTCTACACTTTTATGTTCCTCGGTGGCCTACCTGACTGGTGCTTGAAGTAGCAAGTGAAGGTCCAAAATAGAGAGGCCAAAAATTACATAAAGTGCATGATGTGCAGTTAGAGAACTTCTTGCTTCAAATACTATTAGATACCCACCCCATGGCTTTTTGACTTTCCATAGTATTTTTGTCTTTTTAAATCGTGGAATTATTCAAGGATAACTTCCTCAGGGTCTCATGAGGTCCCACTTGGGCCAGGAGCAAGTGTTTACACAAAGGTTGCAAGGCCCAACCACGATGGCTGATGCTTCCGGGCAGGAACCATCTTGAGTGGCACTGCTTACTTCACAACACTATGTAACTGGCTCCAGGACAATGTATCCCAGCTACCTTAGTGGAAGGGGCATCTGTTTAATGGGAAACTGTCCAAGTCACAAGGTACAAGCCAAAGACCAATGTCTGGTAGGGGCCTCAAGGGCATCTAAGGGTCCGAGTCCTTTTGCTCTCACAGACTACTTACACATATGTGCAAGGCCTCTGACCAGGTCTCACCCCAGGCAAACAAGACTAAGTACTAAAAGGCTACCGAGTCTGGCCGTATCTCCCTAAATGTGCCCAATCTTGTCTAAAAGGCCACCGAGTCTCTTGGCAAATGGGCAGTGCCAGGCATGAACAGAAAGGGCATCTCTCCGGGCACGTGTGCACAAGTGAGAACGCACACACCCAAGTGCTCAGCGTTTGCCCTCTCGCAATTTATCGGGTGCTTTAGTCCCCACTCTGCACCTCTGTGCCCTTCACTGTAAGTGACCCTCGACTGTCCTTTTGGTTTGCCTCACTTCTCCCTCAGTATAAACAGGCTGGCTGCAAGTCCCCTCTCCCACAGGGGGGAGTAAAGACAAACCAGTTTAAGGCCAGGATTGCTGCTGAACCCTGGGCTCTGCTCTTAGGTCCTTCTTCTTGTCCTGTTGTCTTCTATTTCAGGACTTAGTGTCTAGAGGATGAGGCTTTCTACCCGCTTTTGGCAGCCCATGCTGTCTTGATTTACCACAAGCCAAATCTGAGAAGCATGGTCAAGGAGACAATGAAAAAAACCCAAGAAACCTGCATTTGATGGTCATTTGAACTTCTTCATCGGAGAACTGCCTATTCACTTCCGCTGCCCATTTTTAATCAGGTCTTTAAATATGAGGCATCAGTTTTTCTTCAGTTCCTTGTATATTCTAGTTACTAGCCCCCAATCTGAGGTATAGGTGATGAATACTTTTTTCCATGCTGTTAGTTCTCTCCTTATTTTGTTGATAATTTCCTCTGCCATGCAGAAACTTTTAATTTGAAATAATCCCATTTGTTGATTTTGGGGCCATTTCTTTTATATTAGGTGTCTTATTAATAAGGTCCTTGCCTATACCTAAATCTTTCAAATTTTTGCCTGATTTGTCTTCCAGAAAGTTCAGTGTTTCAGTTTTAATATCTGATCACTTTGATTCAATTTTAGTGCATGGTGACAGGTGCGTGTCAAGAAACCTTCATATAGATTGTTTATGTAGAAGGCATGAGTGAAGCCGGAAGTAGACAATCTTTGCAAAGTGGTTTTAAATGGGAACCCTTTACAGGAAAGGATGGCTGACCCAGGGTTTTTAATAAAGAAAACAGCTCCATCCCAGACAGACTATTGCATTGTGCACATGGGCAATGGTATGCTGGGAAGATGGTTCCCTGGAGTAGCCTGATATGAACCCTCAGCTGATGTCCCTGGTCTGAATTCCCACCAGGGCTGATTTCAGTTTCCAATGGTGTGACCACTGACTAGATTGTTCAGCCCTAGACTCCTGCTGGCTGGCTCAGGCTGGCATCGTGGCCATGACAATAGGCATCCCCTGAAAGCAACATGCCTGTCCTGCAGAATACTGTTGTCCAGAGAGGGGACGGGCCATGGGAGAGGGGAGTGATGTGGTTTTCAAGCCACCATACTTACAGCTGCCAGGCTTGTGAACGGGTACTGCATCCCACTCTGGTGGAGGAGAGTCTTTTTCACCTTCTGAGCTACTGGTGTTGCCTAGTTCTTGACTACTTGGGAGGAATTTTGCTAGGGCAGGTGGTCTATTATCTACTAATTTATTTGTACCTGCACAAAAATCAGAAAAAAGGAGTTGTTAATGGAGGGTAAGTAGCCTTCAGGTGTGTTTCACTGACCCTCCCACTGAGGACAAGAGCAAATCTTTAGCCCTATGGCTAACCACTGACAACTCACAACGATTACCAGTATGGAGGATCATGAAAACCTAGTGACTAAAATGACAGTACCTTTTGTTTTCTGGGAACTTCGTGCTTTGGCTCCGCCTGTCAATGTAGTTGGAAGAGGAATCTTGGTTGGGAGATTTCTACGTTGTTTACTTTCCAAGGGGGGAGTATATGGTAGTTCTAAAGAACTGGAAGATAATAAACAATGAAAAACAGAAATTTGTCCCACTGTTCTGCAGCAGAGGGTAGAAGTCACCAATACTGTGATAATCCTACTATTCAACTGCACGCCCAGCACGGATTTGGGAGGCGTGATCACTCAGGCTTGAACTGCTCAGGGGACACTTGACACCAGCAGCTTTAACCTCCACTGCTCTGGCTGATGACAGTGCGCTGAGGGCATCACCAGGTAATGGGGGTGGGGGTTGGGGGGGGGAGGTTGGAGCACTGGCCTGAGATGTATCCCTGGGCACAGGCCTGCTGTATGGGGTCAGTAAGTGCCACTGTGCTGCCCTGCATGAAACCCTAGAGGCCTCCTGAGTATAGGGATGCTGAAGGTCATGGACTTACAATGTCGCAGTTCTGCTATTCGAAACCCTGATCACATTTTCCCCATGGAAACCAAAATGACCCAGGGCTTAGTTCCTGGTTTCTACAGAAGCCCTGGGACCCTGTAGACCAGCAGGCAGGGTAGACCCAGGGACACAGTACAGGATGAATCTTCCTCCTATGGCTGAACTTACGGTTAATCCTAGGCAATCATTTTGAATGTGATTATTTTTTTAAAAAATAGTTTATTTAGAGTGTTGAGTACATATGGTTTCTAAGGGATTCTGAGATAAGCTTTAGATACTATAAGCTTTAAACAATTAATTGAACTTCCTGTTAGCCAAGAAAAAATGGGAGGCCTGACAGGCTGTTTTAGAAGACGATGATGCATCTGCAGGGAGACAGCAGCTGCAGAGAAGGACACAGCTGAACAGCACTGGGCAGGAGGCCTGTAGGAGGCAGCACCGAGTGGCCTGACTCAGGGGCAGCAAAGGTGTTTGGTAGAAGGCTGCTTCCAACATGACCCCGGGATCACGGCTTGGACTTGGGGGCCTCTGGGAGGAGCTATGCAACACCACGAAAGACATCTGGCAAAGAGTGACCGAGACAGCTGTGGGAAGCATGAGGGAATTCTCTCAAGAGCCAGGGATCAATGCTAGCCCAAGGCTGACCTGATGGGTGACTCCTTATTACAGCCCTTCAAAGTCTGTGCAGCTCTTTTAAAATGGACAGTGAGAGGAGTATGGTTTTGTCCCTACCCCTCAGGTGTGTGACTCCAGCACATCCTCAGGCTCTGCGGGCTTCTCCCTTTAAGTATCACCTCATCCTCACCTCCACCCTACACCCTCACTCCTAGAATACTGCTACCTGGAATTAGTAAAAAAGCTAAGCAAAGACCCAGAGGGCCTCCGTTAGCTCAAAGTAGTAAGCAGATAATAGACTGAAGCGAAAAACCCCACTGGTTACAGATGAGACTGTTAATGCTACAGTATTATAAAATCATCTGTTCCTTTTCCACGCATAACTGAGTTATTTAAAAACTCTGACTTCTTAAAAAAAAAACCTACCAAAAGTTCCTGTAACAGACATCCAGCCCTCAGCGGGAGGTGGTGTGTGTTATTTTTAGGTAAATCGCCTGAAGAGTGGGAGGTGCCTATTTATACAAAGTTTAGCTCTATGACACTATAAAATTACTGGCCTTTTAGAAAAAAAGGTGCCAGACTATTTTACTTTTGGAGATTCATGCTCCCAAATTAATTCAGATGATCTCTAACAAAAAACTTTTTCTAAGGCTCCAAAATAAAATGGATAAGGAACAAACTGAGGTGACAGAGGAAGGGGCTCAGATGCCAGGCTTTGTCTCTGCTGATGTCACAGACACTACACAGCCTGTGGGACTGGGAGGAGAGCTGAGAAGGGGGATTCTCTGCACCCACAGGTCTGGAACGGGTGTGTGGAATGTGGTGTTCAAGCTGATCATGCAGTACAAGCAGTTACTCGAGTGTGGCCAGTCTGTAAATGGAACTACTCCTTGCTTATTGTAACTTTTCCTTAGGTTACTTAAACATTCAGCGTACTGATGAGCAAACAGGATAACAACACGTCAGGGCATGGGTGGTGTCCTGCACCAGAGATGGCCCGGGCCCCCGGCTTGCCAGAAGCCCCCTTGGTGTCTGAGACCTAATTCCTATTCCCTGGCATCTCTGACTTAGGTGCTTTAGGCCTGCTTTTGTGGTGTTAAAGCTAGACTGACGGCTAGACTGGAATTCTGCCACTGTAACCCTGGGGTCTTACCCCTCAGCTGACAGATTTTGAAGCCCACTCACACAGGCTGGCAGGAGGCACCGTAAAGAGGAGACAGAAGTCTCCCATTCCTCTGCTCTGTCATCTCTTATGGAGCGCCCAAAGACAGTGATGGCATGTGCTTCATTATGGGATCGTTCAAAAACATTCACCTATTTCTCTGACTGGGTGGCAGCAGACTGATGGCTCCAGCTTTGCTCAGCAGAGGCAGTGGATGCAAGTGAAGTCCTTTACAGGCTCTGCAGATTCAAATCTGCAAATGGCCAACTAACTTCATAGAAAAGTCAGGATGTGGCAGAAGTCAATGGAAGAAGGATGAAGGTTAGAATTAACACGTTCTGTTTGCTTAACCTTAGGTGCTAGTAAGTGGCAGGTCTGGCGACAGTCATCTGTAGGTCAGTATCTCTAAGATAATTCTTTATTTTTGAGACAGGGTCTCACTCCATGGAGGTCCTGAACTCACTATGCAGCCCAAGCCAACATCAAACTCAGGGCAATCCTGTGCTTCAGTCTCCCAAGTGCTGGGATTATAGGTGTGCATCGCATGCTCAATTTCTAAGAGAACTCTTAGCAGCACTGGTTCTTAAAACTGATGATCCTAAGAACTGCATTACTGTCTACTCTCAAAAAATGTCTGCATGTGTAAAAACAAGGGTTTTCCATAATCTGGATATATGAGGCTCATTTCCCATAGCCTACCTGCTCCATCAGCAAGCCTGAAAAAGGCCCAAGAGAACACTCCCTGGCCACCAGACCAGCATTAGTACTGTCCTAGGGTGCTGGAATACTAGCCCCATCAGTGCTTCATGCTGGCTTCTCTCAGGAGAAATACAGGGGTGCCAAACCTACTCTTTGGAAAGGATGGGATCCCCTCTCCTGCTCAAATTGCCACCCACTACTCTACCTGATATTCCTTCTAACATGCCAGACAGTTCTCAACATAATGTGGGCCTTCATCACTCAAACTAACAACTCCCAGAAAAGGGTGACTTTTACGCAGAAACACTCCACTACTAATTGCTACCCTATGTCATTTCACAAGCTCAGGGTTAAGGTTAGCTTTTACCGCAGTAATCATTAATTTCTAATTAGCTTTTGGTCCTACAGAACAAGACTGGCCAACCTGAGGCCAGCAGTACAACCCACAGAGATTAGGTCTAGGTTAACAGTGGTTCTGCCAAGTTAAGTATCAGTCAGAATCAGTCCAAAGAGAACCTCCAGAAATGTAAGGTCCAAATTAACAATGACAAAAGGCCACACCTCCCTTTTTAATTTACATCAAACTTGCGGACTTCTTGTTATCCACCTGAAGATGGAAGTTGGCCTCTGTGCTGCTGGTCATTTCTGACACCAAAAAAGGTATTATCAGTGATGCCAACACTCACCTTCTTTTACCAGGAGATGCTGATTTGTGTCTAGTAAGACTACAAAGAGACCAGCAGTTGATAACCCAGTAGTTCAATGCACTTCTTTACGTGGAGAAGCAGTGTGCAGCCAGGATTCCCCAGGCGCCCGGAATCTTATCCTATGCAGCTGAAGCAGAGTTACTGCATGGATGGACTGTCCAGCTGGGGACACCTGCCTGGGCATTTTTCTTTGGTAAGAATAAACTCTTTTGTTTTATGGCACAGACCTCTAGGCTCTGACTGCAGCTCTCGGCTAGTGACTTCATAGACACACAGCTCCTTTTTGAGAAAAAGTCATACTTGCAACTTTGCCTGTGGCTGGATCATCAATGTAATCTGTGCATCAGTGGAATGGCTCTCTGCTCGGGAAACTCTCCCAACAGACTGGCAACCCTGTCCTCTATGTGTCCCATACAGACATGTGTGGTTTCGCAGCAGCAACCTTGGGAGCCAACAGGAAAGCCCTGAGAGGAAGGTGAAGCAGGACCCAGACTCAACACCCAGACCCCGTGAACGTCAGCCAAGGGGAACCCCGCCTGACGCTCGTAGCAACTTCCTTACACGTCTTATTCCTCAGCACTTCTTTATTTCTCTCACCTGGGTTTCACATCTGTTGGGATTTCTTTCTTAACAGTTAAGAGTTTTTTGCTCTTTTGCTTCACTTGAGACATTTCACTTTCATGTTTTTCAGGCATGGCTTGTTTTCCCTTTTGCTTTTCTGTGTCCTGTAAAGAGTACACACATACTTGCTTGAGAAGGATTAGTAGCAATGACTGAAATTAGCTTCATTTGAGGATGAAGACATAAAACATGAGCTCTAAGAGATAAACATGTCTTAAGCATAAACATGACAAATTCCTTCATTAAAACCTATCATTATTGTGGTCTTGGCAAAATTTTAGTCACTTAACATTTATTATAATTATGTTCTAGAGAGTATGAGTTACTCTACAAAGAAGGTCATTTTAAATTATATTTCTATACTATTTATATATATATTATTTATTATATATTTATATTATTTATATATATTTATAAATTATATTTATATCCTAATGGGGTGATGGTAGTGATGCGAGGCAGTAGCAATTGGTAGCTTCTTATTTTTAAGAATAAAATCTTGTGTTTATTTTTAAGAAAAATTCAGCAAAGACAACAATGTAAACACTTCCAGCGACATGCCTAACCTGGAGACAGTGACGCTGAGCAAGAAGCAGCACCCGGTATGTTCCCACCTGGCCCTTCCTGTCCCTGGCCAATGCTGGGGCTGGTTGAATGATAAGACCCACTCCTTATTAATAGGATGGGGCTTCGGGAACATTCCTATACTTAGCATGCATTTAGTGAGGTAATGAGGTTACCAAGAAGGCCTAAAGTTGTATCTGAAGGAAGGCATATGTGACAGAGAACAATGGGAGCGTTTGGTGGAAAAGTGGTCCTGACAAAGCACAGAGGTCTGCCTCATTTAGCATGAACGAGAGTAGGGCACAGCTGTGCTACGCTAGTGAATAGGCCCACCAACTATTGCTGCCGGGCCTCCAGGACGCCGGGTCACTACTTGCGCTACCTACGTGTGAAGTGATCTGACAGTGCTGTAATATCCTCGACCACAAGCAGAGGACCTGTCTCCTACTAGGGACGGCCCGGGAATTGCACAACGAGAGGGCTATCCACAAAACCAGCCTCGTTCTTCACCCAAGAAGCAAGGGGTCAACTGGAAGCAGACAGGGAAGGACACACTCAGCAAAGGGGGAAAAACCACGGAAGGTGGGGATCACTAATTATGGTCAGGTTAGCTACTAACCAGCCTCCACATGTGGTTATTAAAGCAGCCTGGCTTTAGCAGGTCACAACAGGTGAGTGTATGTGACTGTCGGGAGTAACTAATATGCCTTGGATCACATGTTTTTTGAGACTATCTAGAGTTATTCCAGCATTATTTCCTGAACCCATGCCCTGTCAGGTAGGATGTGGATCGAGGGCTCTGTGAGGACAAGGCTGTGGCCTTTCTGCTCAGTGCTACTGCCCAGGGCCCTGGCACAAGGCTGGCCACCAGGGGCTCACCATACATTTGTTCACTGCACAGAACACAGCTGGAGAAGACAAGTAAGGGAACGTGGCCAGGCAAGTACAATCCAGCTGGGAAAAAAAACAGGCAACCAGGTAGTCACGTAGAAAAACCTGCCGGCCTCTAGCAACAGCATCTGAGCCAGGTCTACATACAAGAAGCTAGACAGCATGGAAGGAGGTGTGGGGCAGATAGGCACGAAGGACAGAGGACATAAATGATGAACCAGCAACAAGGACAATGCAGGTGGGGTATGGAGAATGCTGGTGCATGTGCCACTCAGAGGGAGCCGTTGAATGTGGCCAATGTGAGGAAGAGCCAGGGCTGAAGGTGCTTCCCAAATGCTGTCCACAAAGTGGCTGTGGGGACTCCTTTTGAGGCTGGCAGCGGTGGTTTGCTTCTCTGAAGTCATTTGTTAAAATGGACATAAAATACATGACTCCAGTACCAGTTATGAAGTGCATGAAGATAGACAGAGCTTGTACCAGCTGCCGGGGGCTTTACCAGGACATGAATAGTAAGGCACATGCACATTTTATCTTAGAAATGAATTAATCCAGCTGACACCATTTAGTGTGCTTGAGAAACGATTCCTTTGGAATAAAACTGAAAAAGGGACTTTGGTCCACAACATTAAAGGCTATTTTAAGATTTAAAACTAAAACAGATTTCTCCAAGGATAAGAAGGCTGGAGCAGACCCATGTGATTGCTTTTCTGTGCATCCCTTGTAACTCACGCTCTACACAACCAAGGCCCTACTTTATCCTCATGTCCTCAGGCCTGCTACATGCCAGGCGTTCTGTGATGCTGTCACCGTGGCTGATGACTGCCCTGTGAGGCAGCGCTGCCATCATGGTCCTGGGCTAGGCTCTCAGTTCCAGGCCTTCACTAAAATTAGCGCCTCTCTTCCTTTGGGACAGTCACTGCTCTACCTGCCTGTAAAGTGAGCTGCCCCCAACCCCTGCTTCCAGCATTGGCACGGTGATATAATGGAAAATGAACGGTTCCTTCACATTCTCTTTTGATCCTTAACGAGAAGTGATTTTATGAGGTAGAGTAGTTCCTATTATGATGAATCCTAACTTTCACACTATGTTTCTAGGTTTTGTTTTACTTTATTTTTATGCTTCCACCAAATGTTCTTCCTGGGGGAAGTGAAGTTATTGGTCCCCTGAGCTGGGACTGGTTTCTGCAGTGCAGTGGCTCTCCAGGCATGCCCGAGCACACTGAGAAATAGCCTTCAGAACATGTGAATGTTAAAACACTGATTCTGTGCTCAAATCAGGCGCTATGAGGCAGGCAGTCTTTGGCTTGCAGGAGCTGTCCCTGCCCCCACGTGTCCTTCAGAGGACCCCATACCTCCTTGAGGAGCGGTTCTGTGTCAGGGTTGGAGGTCTCTGTGGTGGTGGAGGAGCTGTCGTCATCGGCCAGAGAGTCCTTCAGCTCATCTTCCTGGGATTTTCCCTTTCCCTTCTTCTCCTTTTCCTCTTGCTTCTTAGCTGGTCTGACCTTGCGCTGAAGAGGTTTTCCTTTCCCTGGAATGAAAATCAAAGAAAATAATTCTTGATTTATTAATAGCTTAGAAAACAAGATCATTACAAAAAATTTTTGAAACAAGCTGGACTCTTCTGATAAATAAAGGTTTCTTCCTCTATTTCTTTTTGATTTAAAGTTTTCCAAAGCAGGTTTGATTTTGTGATTAATGATTTTTTAATCACCTTTTCTGAGGCATGGTTTACGTAGAACAGAATGTACCATCTGAACACATATTTTGATGAGTTTGGACAAACTCAGGTGATATGGTAAATCTGAGAATATTTCCCATATGATGATGGGTTTTGAAAAGTCACAGACACCCCTGAAATTGACTAGGAGACAGAAGCGTGGTGGTGACAGAGGTGTTGTGTTAATATGTTGTCATTCTATGCCACAGCCAAGATTGTTCCCAATCTTGGCTTTTCTGAGTAGCTCTGTGATCCTGGCCTTTTGTCTGTACAGTGGGGAGACAGGCCTTAGGCAGCTGTAAGGAGAAATTACAACTAGCCCTTACACTAGCAGGTGGCACAGAAATATCAGGGCATGTTATTCTGGCTATGGTTGGAGACGATAAAAATGAGCTGTATAGAAAGACTAGTTTTTTTTTTTTTTAAACAAATCTGGATGCCACCAAGGCGGATGAGAACCAAATTACAACACATTTCTCAGGTGGTGCTGCAAAAACAGAGAATGACAAAACATAATCTCTTCCTTGCAGAGCTGACATTCTCTGGAACAGAGAGAGGCAGAAAAAAACCTCCAGATTCTGGCAATGCTGACGTGTCCACAAAACCACTCTAGCTGGCAGACTAGAGCTGGAGTAGCCCTGAGCCACACGTGAGCCCATCCTGCACACAGCGTCATGACTGAATATATCCTTTGGAAAGCAGGACTATATACAACTTCATTCTGGTATTTTATGCTTTATCTCAAAGAATGTCACTGTTAATGGGCCCGAGGGACTCAAGCCTTGGCATCTGGAACAGGGATTGGCAAAATGTAGCTTGTTTTATAAGCTTGTGAGCTGAGAATGATTCTTACTTTTTTTTAGTAGTTGAAAAGAAAGAAGAATACATAACAGAGGCCTTACGGAGCCTTCACAATTATTTGGAACCTCTTTGTAAAGTTTCCCGAGCCCAATCTAGAAAAAGCAAGGCTTTGACAGATTTCTAGAAATACCATCCCAGGAGGTACTAGCCTTGGAACCATTACTGCAATACTAAGTTTAAAAATTATAGGTTGCAGGCTGTTATTTTAGCATAATACTGTAAATTGGTTTACATGTCACAGCCCTTGACCCCTCTTGGGTCAAGAGCTCTTCCCCACAACTCTCCCAGGCAGAGGCATCATGACTGCTCAGACTGGGAAAGGTCAATACCCCTGCTTAGAGGACCCCTATCTTCCCAGGGGCCAAGGTCGGCATCCCACACAATGGATTTCTTACCTGTGATTATGTAATTTTATCATGCCTGGGCTTGCAGGTGGAGAGGCAGATCTGTATAAATGATCTATTTTTTCAATAATCTGAAACCTCCATAATCAACAGGAACAGATTAGAAAATGAATTCTTAAAAAAATGAACTCAAATTCTGAAGCCACAGATAGGTAGAAGAGAAAAAGAAATATTTAAATGAGGTGAATACATTTTTTTTATGATTATTGCATGAAAGAGTAACTTATACTTTTTTACCATCAAGTCCTCATCTGTCATTAACTTTTTAATATGCTGCTCTTGGACTTCTGTCCCTAGAGCCTTAACGATTGATTCTGTTAAGGTGAACAGTCATGCCTCAGGGTCAAGGCCAATGACTTTTAGCATCCTCACCTGTTCTACAGGACACTGCAGAAAACACCCCTCTCCCAACACTGCTTGCTCCAACAGGATCTTTTCTGGTTCTTCTATCTTCTGACTTTTTGCTGGCTTCATTGAGCTATCAGCCCCTCTTCCTTTCTATCCTCCCTAGGAGCTCACTTTAACTACTGGAACAAAAGTGATTCAAATTTAATGTCTCAACCTGAGGCAAATATACTAAAAACGTTTTATATAAGAAGTCTATAAAAGGGTTCTTAACCAGCTAACACATTTAAGAATTATGTAGGGCACAAAAACAAAACACTACTGACTGGCCTCTACCCTGAGAGACTTAGATCAAACAGCTGCGGAGAAGACCCCTGGACTCTAGCGCCCATCAAGGCTGAGAATCACTGGTCTATGGTCTCAACATCAGCCCAACACCCAGGCGAGTGGCTCCTTCAAGGGCAGATGTGGCTTCTTCTGCTGCTTTAATTTCAGTTCAGATGTTGGCAGAAGAGAGAGACTGCTTTCCCAGGAGAAGGGACTGACGGCCTCACACTGACAATGGACCCGTGTTTACCTAAAGGCAGGCTCTGTCCCCACAAGGCTCAGCATTCCTCTTGCCCTGTGTTGGAGTGAGGCAAGCTTGCTCCCAAGAGTCTCTTCCTCAGGCTGGTTTCCAGCAGGGAAAGGAGAGACCCTCTAAAACCTTTAGTTCAGTCACTGGTTCTCAGTGTTTTTCTAGGCCTGCAGTGTCAGCATCTTCTGGGAACTTGTTAGAAACATAAGTTGTATGTCCATATTCCAAAGGTACAGAACTGGAAACAGCGGAGGTAGGCAGAGCAATCTGTCTTAATAAGCCCTCCCACCCTCCCCCACAACAAGAGGATTATAATATATAGTCAAAGTCCATAAATTCCAACTGGGATTATCAGAGAGCTGAGCTGGAACTCTAGGCACAATGTCTGCTGGGAATAAGGCAGTGCCTCATTTCCTATTTCTCATGACTGCTACTTGTACCTATTGTTTGGTGTCTCTGGAAGAAAGGCACCTCTCATTTGGAGTAGAAGTGGGAGAAACTATCTAAATAATGCAATCTCACCATCAGTCAGTTTACTGAGTTATACTCTAAAACCTCTAATCCCTTTCTTACTATGACCCCTTCCTTAGCTCAAGACTTTACTGCCTGACCTACTCCAACAGCCCAGTCACTCTGCCTTCCACACTGTCAACAGTACTGACTTCCTTTTGGACCATTTTTAAAACAAACTCTAGCCATCTAAGAGAACTGAAATCCTCCAGAGTATGTTTTTCAACCAAAACAGATTTTCTTCTTTCTGTATTAAAAGTAGTAACAGAAAGGAAAATCTCCAAACACTTAGAAGTGAAGCAATATACTTTCAAGTAATTGATAGATCACAGAAAGTCTCAAAACAAAAAGTCTACAGAACTGAAGGGAAGTGAAAGTTTTGCATATCAGTACCTGTGGGACACAGCCAAAGGCAGGCTGAGAAGAAAATTTATAACCGTAAGAACATACATTAATAAGGAAAAGTCTCAGCTGGCTGAGGTAGTGCATGCCTGTAGTTCCAACACTCTGGGAGGCTGAAGTGGGATGGTCACAAAATGGAGGCTGGTATGGGCAACCATGAAACCCTGTCTCAAAATAAAATAATAAAAAGTGACAGGATGTAGTTCAGTGGGCGAACGTCCCTGGGTCCAGCCCCCAGTACTGCAAAAACTAAGCAAAACAAAAGAAATGTAAGTAGGAAGAAAGTTAGAATGAAGACCAGGAAGAAATGCAACTAAAACAGCTAATCAAGGAAGAACAGTCAATGAAACACAGAGTTTTTGAAGTTACAAACCTCTGGCAAGACAGACAAAGGCAAAAAAGAACAACAGACAAGATGGTAATAAATATGAGAAATGAAACAGAAGATGTCACCACAAATGCTACAGACATCAAAAGACTGTAAAAGACACCAAAGTCTACACACATTCGGTTGATAACTTAGTCAAAACAGACTTTTTGGTGGAAATTTGTACCTACCACAATTCGCCTAACACCAAACAGATAATCTGAATAGATTCTCTGCCCACAAAAGGAAAAGTCACCTAAGTTCCCTCACTCCATATAACATTAACTCAGAATGGGTTATGGAGTTCAAGTGCATGAAATGACATGGGATGTGATGCAGTGTAGAGCACCTGCCTCTCACGTTAGACTCTGGTTTCCACCGTCAGTACTGGGAAAAAAAGTATGGAAAGATCCGCCCCATGGACTGGGATAAAAACATTTATATAGCCTGTATCTAGCAAAGGAAACACAAGTATTTAGAATACACGAACAACTCTCAGAACTCACCAGGGAGGAAATAATCCAATTGGAAAATAAGCACAAGACATTAAGAAGATATTTTATCAAAGAAATTTCTAGAAGGTAAATAAGCCCATGAAACTGAAAATATGCTGTCACTACACACACCTATCAGAATGGCTACGGGGGGAAAACAATGCCAGGCCAATGCTGGGGAGGGTGCTGCCTCACTCACACCTGTGTTGCTTATGCAAAGTGAGTACAGGTAAATGTAGAGTATGGCCACTTAGGAAAATGGTTCCTTCAAAAACTAAATAAGCAATCATATGGCTCAATAAATTGAATCCTGGGAATTTATCACAGAGAAATCAAGTCTTATGTTCATACGAAGCCTGTACACAAATATTTATACCACCTTTATAAAGCATCACCCTGAGCTGTAAACAAACTGAGTATCTTTCATTGGGTACTTAATTAAAACAAAACAAAATAAAACATAACATTACAGTAAAATAAAACGAACAAACAGGTTAATCTCCAGAGAATTATATAACATGAACTCACCAATTCTAAAAGTTAGACCTATAATTACATTCTGTAGTTATAGAGGGACAGAATTGAGGAACAGAATTGAGGATGCAGAGACAAAATCAAATACCCTCAACTACTTAATCTTCGATAAAGAGCCAAAAGCATACACTGGAAAAAGGATAGCCTGTTCAACAAACTATGCTGGGAAAACTGGTCATCCACATGTAGAAGAATGAACTTAGACACACACCTGTCACCATGCACCAAAATCAAATCAAAATGGATCAAAGACCTAGATATTAAAAGTGAAACATGGAACCTTCTAGAAGACAAACTAGGCAAATATCTAAAAGACATAGGTGTAGGCAAAGACTTTCTTAATAAGACACCAAAAGCAAAAGAAATTGTCCCCATTATCAATAAATGGGATCATGTCAAATTAAAAAGTTTCTGCATAGCAAAGGAAATAATCAACACTGTAAAAAGAGAACCGACAGAACAGGAAAAAATATTCACCACCAATACCTCAGATATGAGGCTCATATCCAGAATATACATGGAACTGAAGAAATGCAAGGCTCCCCAAATCAATGACCTTATTGAAAAATGGGTAAAAGAAATGAAGAGGCAGTTCACAGATTAAGAAGTTCAAATGGCCAATAAATACATGAAAAGATGTTCAACATCCCTAGCCATAAGAGAAACGTAAATCAAAACATCGCTAAGATACCGTCTAACTCCAGAGAGATTGGCCTATATCAACAACTCAAACAGCAATCAGTGCTGCCAAGACTGTGTGGAAAAAGGAACCCTCCTGCACTTCTGGTGGGAATGTAAATTCGTACAACCACTATGGAAAGCAGTATGGAAGTCTTTGAAAAGATTGGAAATAAATATCCCCTTTGATCCAGTGATACCTCTTCTGGGAATATTCCCCAAAGAATTAAAAACAACAGATAATAGAGATACATGTATACTCATGTTCACAGCAGCACAACCAACAATAGCTAAAATGTGGAAGACACCAAAATACCAACAGACCAACGGAGACACAAATTGTGCTATTTATAATACTGCACATCTATAAAGACAGATAGGTTGAGGCTTTTGTAGGCAACTTGAGACCATCATGCTTAGTGAAGTGAGTCAGAAGCAGAAAGTGAAATATCTAATGTTTTCTCTGATATGAGAAACCCAGACCACAATTATCTCATGGAACTTAACGTGGAAAATAATGGAAACTGTGGGACTAGGGGGAGGGCCAAAAGGAGAGAGGGAAAGATCTTGCAACCTTACTAAGATATGTATGTGCACAAAATGCTCAAGATCACTGTAAACCTCAAATTTTGTGCTTATATACATCAATAAAGTGGAGGGGAAAAAAGAGTCTTAAAATGGCAAAACGGAGGAGAAAGTACATGTGGCTAGACAAGGGCCCAGGACAGTTGCTGGCTGCGATAATGGAAGCCTCTGTTTCGATCCTATCACTAGTAGTATGCTGGTTATGACACTACCACATATAGTTCGGCAACATGTTCCCTGTAAGAGGAGTTATGTAAAAGGTACACAGGATCTCTGTTATTATTTTTCACAGCTGCATTTGAATCTATAATTATTTCAAAACATAAAGTGAAGAATCTGTATGTATATGTGTGTGTGTCTCCTAAAGGATAAAAGCCTCCAGGCAAGCACACTGTGGCGTTACTAATGGGGTGGTTACTAATCCTTGCTAAGTGGGTTAATTTTTTGCAGTGTATCTAATATTATTTACACTACTCTTTTTTCCCTTACACAGTGCCGGGGATCAAATCTGGGGCTCAGTACCTAGAAAATAAACTCCTCCTCAGCCCTCGCATTTGTCACTCCACTTTTAAAAGCCTAAACACCTTTTCTTTATTATCAAGTAATGAATCCATTTGGACTGAAGACTCAATTCAACTTTCTTCTCAACATACACTTTCATCCAAGAAAAATGGGAGGGTTACAAAGATAGCAGAGACGCCTCCCTCACCCTGCCCGATCACGACTCTACTGTACTTCAACCACTGAGGAAACAGGACAGCATCTATGGAACCGGACAATAATCTTCTGCCAAACTCTCATATCTCAGACACACACCCTAGGCACAATGGTTTCAAGTGATAGGCTGCAATGAGTGAACACGCACAATTATGAAGGCCCTGCTCTAGACACCCAAGTAGTTTCCATTTCTCACCATCACATATAACCATATTATTTCCTGATGTTGAATTTCCAGATATGGCCACACTGGTTCACATCAAAAGATACGTGTTCATTATTTTACTTTTATGGATTTTGATATGCATCAAAAAATTGCTGCCTCCAGCCATCTATGAAGATATGAACATTTACATAACCCCTGAAAGTCATTTCCTCTATATAATCTAGGATCTTAGGCTTATTGATACCTTTAGAAACACATAATTTGCCTGTGTGAATTAAAGACAGAATAGTCACTTGACACATTAAAGTCTAATCACCAGCAGTAAACTCGGTACAAGTCCATCTACCACAGCAAGTGGAAACATAAACCTGCTATTGTGGGATTCCCCAAAATGCTGATTATCCTTATATGTGTGGGATTTGAGAAACAAAACTTGGGGTGCCTTCTGAAGCCCCACCTATCTATCAGATGGTCTCTCATGCCATTTGGCATCCCAAAATATGTGAGTTCTGACTAGAAGTTTTAGGTTGAGAAGGGAAGCCAGAGGTCCTACTTGGGCTCTTAGCACAGGCTTCCTTGTCCACTCAAGTTCTATCTATCATGGGCAGGAAGGGGCCAAAGAGATTATGGGTCACCTGGTTGGTTTTAAGAAAAGTGGTTATTGCCCACCCAACTTCAGTGGCAGGAAGTCTGAGATAAAGAAGTGTGTGTGGCAGAAAGCAGGCACACAACCCCTTCACACTGCTACCATCTGACCACATCACAATGGTCAAGATTCAAATGGCGGGTACTCAACAATCCCATCCAACTCGGAGGGGGGATATGTTTCACTGCTGTCTTGTTAGTATGGTGAGGTAAGATGATGCAGCTACCCTCAAAATCAGATATCCAGTCAAATAAAAAAACACTGTCCCTACCTGCAGGACACCTTGGGGCTAGTCTCAGTGTGTATAATAACTAAATAAGGATGGTAAAGATTTGTGATGGAGGACCATTCACTACTTATGGGCCCAGTATCTTAAGACACAGACACTTGTCATTGTTAATACAGCTGTATAATTCAACTATGAACTCGCTGTGTACTTGGCATAAATGCCACCTGTGTGGACGGCTGGTGCGGGGCAGAGAGGAGGATGTGTGCTGAATCATGATGTGGTCTGTGGCAGCCGGTCTCAGAGGCTGATACAAACCACCCTTGAGAAGAGCGCTCCCATGTTCATGTCATTCACATCCACAGGGACATGATGCCTTAGTGTCTTTAGATTGAAGCAGAAATTTAATGCCAGCAAAGTCCGTTTTTTCACTTCAATCCCTACACCACTTTTTCCTATATGAAAACTACACAACCACATTCTCCCTTGGCCTCAGCTGCCAGGAAATTTAACACTTAATGGTAACCACTAATTTCATTCCAACTTTCTGCTGGAGTAGTGTCACAATCAAAAAATGCACAGAACAGCAAAAGTCTTTTTAAAAAACATTATCTTATGTGTGGTTTGACAAGTTAAATTTCCTCTATGCTGTCTAAAAATATGCTTTATTTGCTTTTTCTTCATTCCCACTTCATCTCCATTATACACTAAGTAGTGTATGAATCAATCTGCAATCACTAGTCTAGGCTAGCTGCTTTGGTTGTGTCTCCTACTTTAAATCATTTAACTTCTACCCAAAAGTATCACTTCAGGAAGTTCCAGTTAACTGGCGAATGTTTTTCTGAGCATGTGTAAGCCCTACCAGCTCTGGACCTAGGCTGTGCTGTCAGCTGCTAACACCTGATGAGGCCACTGCTGGACAGTCTCAAGGGAATCACTGACTGTAGCAGGAATTTGTTTCTCTCTCCCCTTTTCAGTTGTTTTTGAAGTGTCTCAGGGGAACCAATAAGCAATAAAGACCAATACACTAATCACATGGGTCAGTACTATTTATATAAGTCTGCATCTTACATCACCCTATTTTGAAATAGTACCTTTATATGAATATGACAGAAACATATATGAAGAAAATTCTTCATGAGCTCACAAAACTGTGCAGCTACGATCTTATCATTTTGTCTTATAGGTTCTGTATCTAGATGGCAAAGATGCTTACACCATTCAACAGAAGTGAGAAAAACACTCTTGTTAAGAGAAACAATTATCCTCCTAGGCCTGAGACAGGATTGCTGTGAGCGCAACAAGACCCATACTCTGTTTTTGTTGCAGTTTCTCTTGTTTTCTTGGAAGGCTGTATATGGCATTCTCAGCGTAAGCAGAACCCAGGAACAAAGGGCTACATCACCAAAATTAGTGTGCCCAGGCCTCAATGAATTAGGTTTTTCACTACAGTATGACATTTGGAATTTATATGTGCTTAACCTAGAAATAAAAGAGGCAACCTCCCTTTTAGGGCGCCTCCCTTCTTGCCCAAATAACCATGGATAGAAATGGTGCCTGTGCTCTGTCTCTCTAGGACACCCACTGCCTACTTTCCACTAGCAGGTACATCTAAGCCTTAACTCAAGGTACTCAGATTACCTGGGGACCATGGCAAGTGCAGATTCTGATTCAGTAGTTTGGGGTGGGGCTCAAGATTCCACATTTCTAACAAGCTTCCAGGGATGTCCCCACCTTGTTTAGCTAGGCCTTAAAGACTGGCGCCACACCCATTCTTCCAGAGAGGCCTCCTCCATAGAGGTGGCCTCTTTGTGGGCCAGCCACAGCATTGCTTGTCCCCGACGGCATGCTGCCCACAGAGGGCTGGCACCCAACAGCCAACACGCGCCTTCTCTGTTTCCTCCTGTGCAGCCACCCTGCCAGCACCAGGCCAGTCAGGTTAGATTACTTCCATAGAGTTTGGTTATCTCTGCCTATGGGGCTATAGAGAGAGGAGGATGGAGTGGGAAAATAAACAGGCCATCTCTGGATGAAAAGGTATGAAGCAGGTCTTTAAGGCCTGGCCAAGGGTATGCAGCAGATCTGCCCAGCAGAGCATGCCTGCTTTGGTCCTGGGGATCTTGTCTGACGGTGAACTCGGTAGCACCTGGGACGGCAGGAGAGCAACTGCACCTTTCACCCTGTATGTTTACGACAGCTGTGCCCACAATGCGATCCTACACACTGTCTTGGCCCTACTATTGCAGCCTGCAGAGCTACCCAGTCTCCATGGGGAGCCCAGCTCCAGGCCTGGGACCTTCCTCTCAGCCTTGGTCTCCCATTTTCCCAGCAGGCTGGATCTGCATCAACAACCTCTAATCCAGAATTTTGATCCCGAAAACCCTCAAGGCTTTACCCCCCCAACTCATTCAGAAATAAAACTTGTTATGATACATTTTTGGAGCTACAACCTCAGCTGAGCAGACATAAAACTACCTTTAGAATTGTATACCTTTGCATAGTTTAAACTCCCAAATGCTGTGAGTCCCTGAGCACACTGTAAGGGCTGTGGGCTTCACTCCCTGCTCTCTGGCAAATTCACTCCTGTTGTACTTCGGCAGCTGCACCCAAGAACTTGCTATTGCTCAGAACGGCTTTCTCTGGAAACTAATTTTCATGCCTCATTTTTGGGCTGCAGGTTTCTGTCTTTCCTCTGCTCCTACTGTCCCTGAACTTGGACTTGTTGGTTCTGCACCCTTCCACCCCAAACCCACCCCTTGCCTTGTCCCTATTCTCTCTGCGAGGTTCCTTCTGGCAAAAGGTCTTCCCTGTTCTTCTAATTCCACATGATCTAGCATATCCATTGCTCTATGGCCAACATGCCCAGGATATCTGCACTGCTGTCTGTGACTTTCTGTTGTTCCTGTTCTGTAGAACTCTGTCACTGTCTTAATGCAACTGCCCGGATGGTATTCTTTACTCTGCAGAGTACAATGAAGAAAAATGGTTGAATGAGAGGAGCATCCACAGTGATAGCCAGCCGGTCCCCAGTGTTGTCCAAGGGGTGCTTTGCAAATCCAGGCCTCTCTCATCCCTGTGATTTCCAGTGCACAGAATTTTTGGCTATATGAAACTTGACTATTCCAAACACTGTCCATTTTCTTTCTCTCCTACCATGTCCCACTTTGGTCGTAGCAGATGACTGTCATATTAGTTCATAGAAAGGCTCCCCCGCCTGCCACCATCTCTGCCTATCTCTCAGCCCATGCATCACAGCGGTGGCAGTATAATGAAGAGGTTAGAATCATACAGACTGGAGCTTGACTCCCTGACAAACTTTCTCAGCCTCAATCCTTCCCTGGAAAACCATGGAAAGCAATGCTTGATGCCAGGCTACATGGAAAATACAGTTGTACCTGAACATTATGCAGGGTGGACTGACACTGCTGCTCTCAGTCCTCCTGGCCTTTTAACCTTGGACTATAGACATTTTCAAGCGCCACTTTTTTTCCACTTTAAAAGCACCACCACACAACATACACTTTTTTTTTTTGGTTAAATATTAACACAGAAGTCCAGGTAAACATAAATGCCCACAATACCCACACTTATTTATGACCACTGTCAACAGTGTGATGTGAGTGATTCCACAAGCCACAGCAGCCTTGTCCTAAGGTTTCATAGAAACTGCCAACCAAGGTCGGGGACAATGCTGACTGCAGGCTCCATGAAAACTGGCTCTACCTTTCCTTTGGCTGGTCTTCCTAGGATGTGCGAATGCCACGTGGTCTTTCACCTGCTTTCTGTCATGCTGCCTACTGATGTCTTCTTGCTGGCCTTGCCCTTTGCCCCCTACTTGTCCCATTTCGCATTCTCAAGTTCTGAGCAGACAATCTGGCTAGGACATGAACGTTCCACAGCCACCTTCAACTCAGTAGGCTAAAGACCATCTATGCCATTGCTTGCCCTAAAAGTAACTCACTACATCAGCTGTATCTTACAATCCAAGTGGAAAGTATTCCTGCCTGCTTTAAAGATAACAAGTGAAGGCTCGGGAGTAATTTTCTCCAACTCACAGTTCTTAAGTGGCAGAACCAAGATTTACTTTAGGCCTGGCCTTGTGACACTGCACCACTCTGCCACTCCTGCCTTTGATAAAGCCGCCACCAAACTGTCAAAGCCCAAATTGAGAACGGAGGCAGACGTCATCACTCTTCAGTTAATGCAGACACTGAGAACTGACTGTCCCAGGTTCACAGCTATTTTGGGTTTTATTCCTTAATCTAGCAATGGACTCTGTCCAGGCAGAGAGAACAAGTATTCCAAGTAGGAGAAACCATAGGAGGTGAGAATCCAATGACTGCCCAGCGGCAAAATCCCTGCTTGGCACAACCACGAGCAAAGGGCATTCCTGAGCACTTTCTGCCAGAAACAGGGACTGGAGAGAGTACAAGAGAATGGCTAGATGGCCTGCAAGCTGTCTAACCAAAAGGCAGGCTCAGGGAGATGCCACATTAAGTGAGGGACAGGCTGCTCTGAACGGCCTCCAAAAGGGAGATATTTCACAGCTCATTACAAGGAAAAAATTGGGTGTAAGGAACTGGGAGATAAGAATGGATGGATTCTAACAATAGAATGTTCCTATTTCAGGTAAACGTGATGACTGTATACAGGTGTAGGGACTGGCTTACAAGAGTGTAGAAAGCAGAGAGACCAGGAGTTTATGATAAACTACTATTCTTTAAGTTCAAGATCAATGTTCACTTTTTAATGCTTTATCTATTTATTTATTTATTTTTAAGCATTAGCTAGGCCTAGTGGTACAGGCCCATGTCCCAGCACCCTGGGAGACAGAGGCAGAAGGACTGAGAATGGAAGTCCAGGCTGGAAAACTTAACAACTTGGTAAGATCCTACAGGGGAAAAAAAAATGAGCTGAGAGTAGAGCTCTGTGCAAAGGCCTTAGGCACAAACCCCAGGGCCACAGACTCGAGGCCTGACAGGCAAGGGCTCTTCACGAGCCACCCTCATCCCTTAATTCCACTGTAAAGACAGTTTCTACATACATGTTATACTTCAATAAAAACTCTTATTAAAGAAAAAATATGCACCCTAGCTCCTTCTTTCTTTCCAAAAGCAGCAACGAGAATGTAAACAAGGAGTGTGGCACTCATAGGGAGCTCTGAAGCACCATCTCCTTGGGGACTCCCGAGTCACTGGCAGTGGGGTCCCCGTGCCTCATCGTTAAGTACCTTTTAGTAGGCTACTCTGAGACTACTATGGGAATTTAAAAGGAAAAACTTTTTTAATTTTAAAATTTAAGTTCCAAACGAAGGGCCCAGAGAACAAAAGCAACTTGTCACATGTGAGGCCCACTGTAAACATGGGCAGAGGGGTATCACCTGACCATCTAACCCCTTCTTTGTGTTAAGAAAGGACGTGCTTATTTACTTCTATCCTGAAGAGGGAAAAAACATACGCAACCTGAATTGATTGAAAAAAAAAAAAACAGCTAGAGGTTGCAGGAATAGTTCAGTAGTTAGTGTGCTTGCCTGGCAAGCACAAGGCCCTGGGTTCAATTCCCTAGCACCACATAAACTGGGCATGGTGGTATACACCTGTAATCCCAGCACTCAGGAGACTGAAGCAGGAGGATTGCTGTGAGTTGGAGCCCAGCATGGGCTACATAGCAAATTCAGGACCAGCCTAGACCATAGAGCAAGACCCTGCCTCAAAAACAATAATCAACCAAAACAGCTGGTAAGAATTCATCTCATATTACTATAAAAATTACCCTAAAATACATAAGGTTTAAAAAAGATTCATTAAAATGGGATCCTGTAGAAGAAGGTAACGGATAGTGTTTAAGACATTTTATAGTTTTACAAGCACTACACTGGTTTGAAGAGGTTCAATATCGCTTGTCTTCATGTCACTGGGATTCTGGACTCTGGGATGTCAACTTCCATCCTCTTAGGACCAAGCACCCTCTTCTTGTGTGAACTGAAGTTAAAGTTCACAGGTAGAATAAATAGGATTGGGATATGTATATTAACACAGTTGCTTCAAGAAAGAAAAATGTAAAAATTTCAGGCTATAAAGAGGTCTAGAGGCCATTAACTGTTATTTCTGTTGTGTTTTCCACTTTGGTTTTAAAAGCTATGATGGAGCCTACTGGTTCGTGTGTGGCATGCAGCCTCCTAGGATGGCTCCTAGGGATCCCCACCTGTGGAGCTCTCCTAAGTACAGGCTAGACCATGCTTCTACAGAGCATGCCCAATGGATGGGAAGCCACTTCCAACGTTCAGACCTAGAACAATGACTTCCACCTTTCCAGCTTTTGTTCTCTCTTGTCCTCTTTGTGCTTGTTCTGGTGAGCCCAGCTGCCAAGCTATAGTTGCCTGATAGAGAAGAACCACTATAGGCCTCTGCCACAGGCAGGTGGAACTGGGGCCCTCAGCCTGTGCTTCATGCCTGCAAAGAACAAAATCCTGCACATCAGCCACCTGCCTGAGCCTGGCAGCATCATCAGGTGAACCTTAAGGTGACCTCAGTGTGGCCAATATTTCGCATGTGGTCCGAGGAGAGTCAGAGGACCCAGCTAAGTTGCAGCCAGATTCCTGACCCAGAACTGTTAGCCAGCAAGTATCGGCTGGTGGAGCTACTGGCTTTTGGGGTCAAATGTTACTCTGAAATAGACAACTGCAATGGAACACAGAGCTCTAGCGCAGGAGTCAGCATACTTCTGACAATGAAATTTTCAGCTTTATATCTGTGGCAATTAGTCACCTCTGCACTGTAGCACGAAAGCTGCCACAGAGAGTGTGTACACAAATGATCACTGTTGTGTTCCAATAAAACTTTACAAAATGGGTCTTGATGCGGCCCACTTGGTGACTTGCCAACATCTACAAGATTGCTTGGAAATCCTATTTTTAAGCTAGAATGCAGATGGTCACCATTTTATGAGTGTTCAAAATTATTTCAACGTAGCTCCACTTTTCACAACAACAATAATCATAGGCAAACAAAATGAAAACAGTTGATGTCCAACAAATTTCTCAATTTGAGAAGCAATCTAAGAAAATGCAAAGCTACCTTTTATAACAAATGGATACATCCATTTGCACTGTGATATGAAAGAGCTGTCATCTGACCCTGGAGACCAGTTTGAGTCAGAGTATACGCGCTACAGTAGTAGCTGTTCATTCAGACTACAATCATGACTGCCCCTTGCACCTGTTCCGCCTTTCCCTCGCACGTCCTGTCTTCCTGGCAGTGGGAATTAATGATTGGTTACCTTTGCTTTTTGACAGTGGCGATGGAGGCTGCTCTGTAAACACTTCTAGGGGTGGGGAGTCATGGTGGTCGAAGTCTTTGTCCATGGCTTCTATGAGACTGGTGATGTCTGAGTCCTCTGAGCTGTGCCTTGTGCTGTTGGCACGTTCTGGGTGGGGAGGGTGGGTGAGGGGGGCAGGTGACAGCCTTTCAGGCTGCGGCTCCTGGTGCTGAGGCACTGGCGGTGGCGGTGGAGGCTGACAGTGCTGTTCCAGCGGGCTGTGGCTGTGGTGCTGGACGTTGTGCTGGTTCTGCTTCGCCCCTTTGGATTTTCTGCTCGCTGTGTGATTCTGGGTTGCTGCATTTGCCTCCAAGACAAGGGGGCTTGTTTTGCTTGCAGACTGTGAGGAGGCTGCTTGTGCAGAAGTCCTGCTTGAGGTACCTGAACTGTTTTTGGCTCTGACACTGTCCACGTCAGCTGAGTTTCTACTGCTGTGGCTGCTGTGTGAATGGACTGATGGGCCACACTGCTTGTGACTACCTGCGCTGGGGCGGGATGATGAGCTGCCTGCTCCACAGAAGCCCCTACCGTGACTAGAGTCACAGCCAAGTGTGTTCAAGCTGAAAAAAGGACCGAATGTAGATCAATAAGCAAAATCTCACAATAATAATTTTATTTTATCAGTATCACCATCAAAAAGAGAAACTACTCTAAGAAAAAAACAGCAAGACAAAAAAAACCCAGCAAGACTTACGAATAATTGCCTCAACTTTCCAAGGTCTATTCTACCCAAAAATTTATAAAACAGGCCAATGATTTAATATTTTAACCCTTACCAATATAATAAAAACAAGGTATCTGGTGTGAGTTCTTAGGAACTGAGCATTACAGAGTATTACTGTGTAATTAGAATAAAAGGTTTTTTTCTGTTCCTCACACCAGCAAAGGTGAAAATAAGTTACTTTTTTAATAATGAAATCAGCTTGACCTACGTATACTAGAGAATTGATGGTACCATGTGAACCTACTTTCCTTCAGATGAAATACCAACGATTCTCCTGAGATCAAACGGCCTTCCCATGTCAAAGGGTGGGTTAGAGGCCTCAAAGGACAGTCGCCTTCGAAATGGCTCCCAAATGCCTTGAGCTTCCAAGTAGGCTGTTCCAATAACCAAGAGAAACAGTGCACTGCAGGGACAGAGGACAGAGAGTCAGGGCTGTTCCTGCACCAAGAATCGAAACTATTAAACAAAGAGTTTCTGGTAAAGTACAACATGATGTGAAAAAAGAGCAAAAAACCAAAACCTAGGATGTCTGTGACAGTTTTTAATGGACAAGATAAAAACCCAAATTCACAAAAATAAAAAGCAACCCCCCCACCCCCCACGCCCTGAACAACAGTGTCTTGGATAAAAATTTGCACACCAATATTTATAAGATGCTATCCTACACAAAGTCTGTATATGAAGAAAATAATTATTTATCAGAGAGATATGGAGAATAATTTTTCCTTTGCAGAGAGGAATTTCTGGGCTCTTTCTTTTTCCCTTGAAGTATGTGAGATGACTACATACTTCATTCTCTAAAACATGTAAGTGTACTGAGAAAACATAGGATACTGAGGACTTAAAATATTTCTCGTCAGTTTTGTGTTGCTGAAACATAAAATTAAGTAAATTAAAATGTCCAAATTAATTAACTTTATCTGGTAAATATTACATATTTTATCTTTATGAAATTAACATGCATTTCATTTGTGTAACAACTTTCAATGGCAAAAAAGACTGTTTATTGTATGTGCCACCCAAGAGGGGTCAGCTGCTAACTGCTCCACCAGCAGCTAGGCTTTAAGAAGTTGGGGTCTTGATTGCCTTGTGTGCTGGCCTGGCACAGTGGTGCCCCAGGGTGAGTGAGATGACCCCATACCTCATTATTCCTGAGATGAGGATGTACAGAGCTAGCTCCCAGTTGGGCCTGGGGAGGGCCTCTGCACAGGCCGCTAACATGTGGTATGGAAGGGATGCATTCAGTACAAACACAAACTCAGAGCCACTGCTCGTTATAAACTTCAGCTCACGAATCACTCTAGAAGCTGTGAAATCAGGAGTAAACCTGAAACAGAACGATAGTAGAGCTAAGTTTGAAAAACAGGCCATGAACAGTTTAAATGAAATACCTGTCTTTTAAGACTTTGAAATAACAATCTGAATATGATATTTTTATTCTATCTCTTCATTTTAAGATGAAGTACTGTTTTATGAGGTTAATATATAACCATCATCTGTGGATAAACAAAGAAATTACACAAAAACAGTAACAATCGGTTTCTGAACATTAATTCAGAAAGTGGTGTCTGAGCTTCTTTTCCTTAACTCTTCCTTTCCTCTTTTATTTAGGCTACACTGCCAAATGTGCCTTAAATAAAATTCAACAACTAGTGATTTTTTATTATCTCCTGCAAAAGTGTGTATTGTTACAATTATTAATCTGTATGCACCTTGAAGAAAGTTCTCTTGTTCCTCAGTATACCTGTAGGTGTCAATACTATGCCTTATATGTAGTAATCTAACTACTTATTAAGTAAATACCCATTGAAGATCATGAAATGATTATTCAATTAAGGGGAGAAAAATTTTATTTTATCATTTGTTACGTTGTACTTTATTAAAAAATACTTACAATATGACTATGTCTCTAGAGGCGTTGGCACTTAGTGCAAATTCTTGACAATTAACAACTTTAAAGCCATACCCCTCACATGGGTACCCACTGATTTCAATAGTTTCTATGTGGATTTGTAGTTGTCCCGTATTCTCTACTTTAAAAGTTCTTTTCAATGTGAAATTTGGTTCCCTTAGTTTCAGATCTAAAAGAAATAAAAACCAGGAGGGAAGGTAAGTCTTGTCACGTGCTCCTGGGCCAAATGATAAGCACAAGGAAAAATACACCATAATTACATACATGAGCATGCCGGAGATCGTGAACCACCCCCACATGTTGAGGAGGTCAACCACTCCTCAGGTTTCATTTGGAAGCATTCCACTTTGATGTGTCATGTTGGATGGGGAAGTTTTCCTACTAACAGTATGCTTTATTTTTCATACTTAGGGTATAGCAGCCAAGGTATGCTACAAATATTGGTATTTAAATCTTCTGAGATCCAAATCAATTAATCCTGAATATAAGACATGGGATTTCCTTAAAACCTTAAGTGTCTTTCATTAATACACAGGTGTGCGCAAATAGAACCACTGCTCTTGCTCTGGTGATTGTTTGCTGCTCAAAGTGCATGTTGAAACGCGTGCCTTTGGGAATACTCACTGTCTGTACAATCTTTTAACAATGCTTCTGTAATTTTAAAGCGTAAGGAACTTCCAGGACCAGGAAGCTTGCCAGCCACCCTCAAGTTCTCAGTTGTTCCTTGTCCTTGGACCATTACAGCATCCATCACAGTCAGGTTATTTCTATTCGAGAGCAAGAATTACAGATTTTTCTCCCAGTAAACTTGTAGAATCTTTCGTCCTAAGATTTCCACTGTATTATATATATACATATATATATATAAACTACCAAACAGAAGTGAATTCACTGACTGGGTAGGGAGCACATGCCCACAACTATAGCCACTCGAGAGGTTCTGGTAGAAAGATTGAAAGTTCAAGGCTAAAAACCAAAAAGACAAAAACCAAAACCCAAACAAACAAAAAAGGGCTGAGGATATAGCTCAGTTACACAGCACTTGCCTAATATGCCCAAGGTCCTGGGTTCAATTCTTAGTACTGCCAAAAAGAAGTTAACACACTGAATTTAAAAGTGAAGATTTAAAAAAAAAATGCAGAGAAGAGCAAGACTTTTTCATTTTTTTAAGACTCCACACATGATATAATACGATACTATGTACGCTTTTGAGCAATAAACTTTGGGAATTTGATATAAATATTGAAAACCAACCCACAACCACATCAAAAAACCTACCTGACTATGATTAGTGAAGAAACAGTTCTGTTGTAAATTGGAGTAAACTTTACTTTGACAGATTTCTTTTCTCCAGGTTTTAAAATTAGGTTTAAAATTAAATGTCGAGAGAGGCCTTCTGTAAATCCTGTTGGACTCTGCAGCGGGTGAGCCTTGAATCATTGGTAAACCAATAGTAGTCATTAGCACAGTCTCCGGGAAAAGCCTCTTCTCCTTTACCCCGTCTACAGCCTGACAGAGCTTCTCAAGTTGATTAAATATGCACACAACTTTATCTTTTATGATACAGATGCTATTAGCTGGCAACCAGGGCTGGGCAAGGAGTGAGGAGATTTCACATCTAGCATGAAGTCCACAGCCAGCTTTGCTCCCTGGGTTACCAAAGTCCTCATATTTGTACTAAGCATTCTGTATGCACATATTTTTCATTATCATTTTTCTTTAGCAAGTAAAAGTTTACTGAATAAAACAAAAGAGACAAGAAAGACTCTTGGCTGAGAAGCGAAGAGGGGACTCATAAGGTAGCCACTGGAGAGAAGAGACAGAAAAAACTCCTGGGCAGGCAGCCAATTGGGTCCCAAGTAGATATGGCATTTTTCACCTTAATATGACACAAAGGTAGTACAGACAAGCCCAAAGACCTAAGACTCGCACAGCCAGCTCTGAGCACCCTCAGACCCTCCTGATGCTGCCTCAGGTGTGGCTGTCTTACTCTTCCCCCCAAGGGAGTCAACTGAAGGTCTTCACCTTGCTGCGGCATGTTTAACTTATAAAAATACTTCAATTCATACCAATCTCTCCTTGAGTTTTATTTTTAAAACTAGGCTTTGTAAACACTGAATGATTTAGAACATAATTAGTTTAATATCTAAAACATAACTTTTTAATGGCAAGTTACAAATAAGGTTAAAAAGCTTTTTACAAATAATTTAAAAAACTTAGTTCAAACATACACTATTCTGATTTTTAAGATCTGTGATTTTTAAGATTTGTGAGTTTTTAGATCCACTGCTGTAATTTTTATTACGATCCATTGCAGTGATTTTTAGTAAGACTAAGTTTACATGAGTTTATGAAGCACATGACTTCTTAACTCTTGCCTCTCCTCCATGTAACACTGCTCTCTGTTAATATCTACCAAGAGAATATTCTGATTGCTCTAAGGTGGTTGATTAATAAGTTACCTTTTAAATGAACTATTCTTGGTAATTTACAGACACAATGACATAATATGCATACACAAATATATAGATATATGCATATTCCCAACAGACAATTAACTAGCTAATTTAACTCTGAGAACTACAAAACATTTCAGTATGTTGTGATGTCTGTGATATCATTAAGGGCTTACAGTGGTGGCTCTCAAACACTGAATGTCCCATGAGGCTCTGGGGGTTTCACAGAACCTTTCAAGGTATCTGTGATGCCAAAATTATTTTCCTAATACTGACACGTCAACATTACTTGCATTTTCAATGTGCTTACACATGTACTGAATGTCAACAAAAGTCAAGGGAGGGGAGCACTGCTAAGCCTTCCACACCCATTGGTGCAGTGGTGTCAAACTTCCTGAGAAGCTTCTGTGTGATTCCTTCCATACACTTGTAATAAGAAAAAAAAAAGTCTTCAATAAAGCAATAATAACCACAAGTTTTATTAGTCTCACCCTGGGATACCCTGTGACCAAAAGCGAAGTATAGAAAGAGCACTCCTCCAGCGCCCTAGGGTCAGGTGTTGTCTTGACTGTCCTGAACAGGAATCTGAGATATACTGAACTAGTAGCTTTGCTCAGTTTGAAACACCCTGTATGAAAGATGGCTGTCATGATTCTGACTTGAAAATCTGACGGGCATTTTCATAAATGTAAGTTTTGTAACTCCCAGGGAAAATAATACAAGTGCTTGTTGTCAATAACGAAAAATAAGCTTTTGGGTAAAATCTGGAATTTGGTACAATCTATATCCATTCCCATGAGTTTCATAGCTTTCAGATACTCACTGATTTTTTTGATGAAACGACAGCTATAGTAATGAACATGATTTTGTGGACATTGTCATCATCTGTAAGGTGTGAGTACCTCAGTGAACTAACATTTCCCCAATAGTTGATGTGTAGTGTTGCTACTGAAAAGGAATTTAAATGTTCCTTTTTCAATTTACATGTTAAGTATCAGGTCAGATTTTCATTATATCCTTCAACCAAAAAAACCTATCATGAAGCAGTCATGAGACTCTAGTTCTTTATTAAATCAGAGAACCATGAAGAGGTTTGCAGAAATGTAGAATGATCCATTCTTGCAAAATAAATGTTCTTTAGTATTGTATTTTCATTTTTATTTATATTAAATCAAAAAGGTTCATTATTTTATTTACTTAATTAATTACTTTGGGACAACTCGCTCTGTAGTCCAGTATGGTCCTGAACTGACTATGTAGCTCAGACTAGCCTCAAATTCATGGCAATCCTCCTGCCTCAGCATCTCCAGTGCTGGGATTATAAGTGTGTACCACCATGCCCACCTTATGTTAGGCTGAAGAATCAAACCCAGGACCTTGTGCTTGTCAGGCAAGTGCTTTAACTGCTGAGCTATGCTCCTAGACCCTGCAATTTCTTATTTAGAATAAATATCTGAGGTCTAAAATATTGTGCTCCTAGTTGCATTAGTTCTGCAAACACTGTTGGTGTTAATACTTGTATGCAAAAAATTGTTTTACAATTTTATTAGTAAGCATCCAGAAAGAAAACCTCAATGATCAAGCTCAATATTCTTTATTATTACATGAATACTCAATATTATTTCATTTATGTCTTCTGTATATTTTCTTCTTAAAAAAGCAGAGGAAAGAAAGTTCTCATTATTGAGCTTTCTTGATATCCTCCAGTAAGAGTTTGTTACGTACATCGGCATTTTATTGGATGGGAAAAGAAGATGCAGTAAGATTCCCAGAGAAAAAGGCATGAAACTAGAATACTCGACTGTCTGAACTTCAGTCTGGTGTCTCATCCACTAAAACAAGAAGGATCAAGAACTAAAAGATACCTGGTTTGACAAGGTTAATAAGCACTTCCTAATGATCACGTGGTAGGATGGTATGGACAGGGGTTTTGGAATCTAAGAGAACTAGATTTAGATTTGAACCTGGGCAGAAAAGCAGGCAGTCAGTACAGGCTTTAGCTCCAGGCACTGTCCTACTGTCTGAGGCATCATCTCCACATCAAGACTTTATAAATAATGGGTGATTAGTGGTTATTCAGTGTGAACAACAGGGAACTGTTCGCTTCTAGATCAAGCCAACTTATGAATCTTTCATCAACTCACAAGTATCTAGTGAGTAAAAAGCTACTGGGCTAAGTATGGAGGCTTTGTGATTTTATTAGTAAGCATCCAGAAAGAAAACTTCAATGACTGCGCTCAAAATTCAGCTACTTAATAAATTATGTATTGGTGTATGGTTTATCTGTATCAGAATTACTGGTAGTGATCAGGCCACACTTCATGGGCTAAACATTTAATGCTCACTAAACAGACCCTTCTGCACAGGGTGCCTCACTTTCTTCTAAACCCCACCTACTCTTCCTGGTTTCTTTTCCCAGTCTCTCTGACTGCTCTGATCTCTTTAGTAACTTGTCAGTCAGCCAACAGATTACTTTCACATCTGTGCTGATCCTATTATAGAACAGTACTGAATTTGAATACTTACACTGTTTCTGTAGACTTGGAATTCTAGTGTTCTCAAATCTATCTTTGTCACTTTACTCAAGTTAAACCTAAAATAAAAAAAACATACATATGTATTATTAAAGGGACTATGGAATACTTACGAAAATGTGTGTTTTATTTGCAAATAATCTTTTGGCAGGTCTTAGGATCAATGGTACTTACTACATTAATAATCTTCAAAATATTAAAGGCTACAACTCATAACTAGTATCTCAGTCACTTTTTAAAAACAGAAATATGTGAAAGGTTCTACCCATTTTCCCTCTGCAAATGGGTTAAGAGGGAGTTCCACGTTGCCTTAAATTTGAAGCATTTCTAAGTGCTGAACGTGATAACAATTTCTCTCTCCAGAACCTTCTCTCAACTTTAATTACAGGTTGGGAATCTAAGTTAAATCTAGTACTGAATGAGCTGCAATAATGTTTTAGATGTGTACAATAACTTCTGCATAGTACTACATACAGACACTTTGATTTTCTAAAGCAATACTTACCTTGAGACTAGCTTATCTACAAAGACTGAAGGGTTGGAATATAAAGCCAGCGGAACAAACTGAACATAGACGGGAACATCGGCAGGATTTTCTAAGGTAATCTCTTCCTCCTTAAACAAAACGATGACATGTTAAATGAGATTTCTACTGTTAAAAGTAAGAGTAGCTACTTTTTAATCTTATTATATATCTCAACAGCCTGATGGCACTTTGAATACTTACAGAAGAGCAGTTTGTATTAGTGAGTGGGAATTTCACTAGCCGGGGTGAATTAAGTATGGATGGCCAGGAGAGCTCAGCAGTGACTTTTGATACAATATTTTTTTGAAGGTCTGTATTGACTTCAAATATAGCATTTAACCTAGAAAAACAATTTGTAAATCACTGTATCAAAATGAAATACTTGAGTTGTCTGAACACAATAAACTACTAGGTTTGGGTATTTGAGAAAGTGGATTCTGGTCCTGCAAAAACCACAAGTTTATTTGCTGTCATACTTTACCAAGATTTTTATGCTCTACAAAGTATGTCTCTACTTTGGCACAAAGAACCGCCAAAATATCTACCACTGTTCAATCTGTATTGTTTTTGTACTGAGTATGTTAAGGATGACAAATCCTAGGAATAGTTCTGTAGTATCAGTGCAATCTGGGCATGTTCTGAAAAGCCTGTGAAGTATAAGTTCAATTAAGAGAAGCTTGGACTGTGTTAGGTAAGATATTTTGGAAAGGCAGACAAATGCAGACAACAAACAATACTCAGGGTATCCTAAAGAATCTACCGTGCCTAGGGAAACGATCTAGACCCTAAGAGTAGGATGTTAAGACTATTTTCAGTAAAACTAATGGGGGAAGTATACTGATTTGAATGTGACTTCCATGACTCTTCCCCCTTGATAAAAAAAAATAAAGCAAAATCCTTACAAATAGTGAAGATGTACATTTGAAGGTTTTGAGCAGATATATGTAAATTTTCAGAAATATTTATGACCTTATTTGAATTATTTCCCTTCTTATATGAGTGTTTATAATTCAGCCGTGTTAAGCTCATAACACATTCATAACTGGGCGAAGGTCCTGGGATCAAACTCTGAAGCCTTTTAAAGTGGAACACCCCTGAATTATGATACTTGGATATTGGTAAGAGTATAAATTTTATGAGACTAGGAGCAGAAATTCTCGGCAATGTGCATATTGACAGTTGACATAAAGTAAGAGCAAGGAGCGCGCCATATCTGCTGCACAACCAGGACATGGTGACCCAGGAAGACTGAAAGCCTGGTCTTAGCAGTGGGGTGCTGGTCCATAGAGGAAGGCAGATGCTATGGTGGTAGGGTGGAGCTCCCTGGCTGGTGAGCCTGGGGCAGCACTACAAGTTACTCATTCCTAATGGAACAATGAATTTGGAGGTCACCTATACTGTATAATGTCCAAAGTGGAGACATAGGGTACAAGGAGAATTTTAATTAGTCTTTTCCTAATAAGTCTATTAAAAGTTTCCTTGTACTCATGTTAACATTTTCAAGTAAAAACCTTCTTTTGCCTTAAGACAACTTTTCACAACAGATAGTTCAGATGAGCTCTCAAGAGTTAATGGTTAATGGACTGAGAATTTTACAGCATTCGCTGAGTTGAAATATTTTGGTTCTTACAAATTTATTTCAAATGTGTCAATTGAGGAGGTACTTCTCATTAGTTGCCACATTACTGCCATTCTAGTAAGCACAGGAAAAGGCCAAGTTTTTATAATATCATGTAAATACATCTCTGCTTTTGAATCCAGGTGTAGCACTGATTTTTGTTATTAGCATATTTTCTACCTGCCAAAGACATAATAGGGAGTCATTGAAACTGGGCCCTGAGTGCCCCCAACAGCCTAGCACCTGAATGAAGTTCTTTTATAATGAGCAAATACATTCTCATCTGCCCAGGGAATAAGCTTAGGAAAGAACATGGTTTTCCTGCCTTTCACAGATGTCAGTGGTAAGTAAAACCTTACTTTCTTATGTAAATGACTGTGTCTAATGTGAACAGTGCAATTACTAGAAAGACAGTTCTAAAAAGTTTCTTTGATTTTAAGCAAGTGTTTAAAGCATTGGTAAAGAGAAAAATGGTAGTGTCTATACTTCCGAGTAACATACAATTACAATGGCAATTTTAAAGATGTCTCACTAATAATATCCTGAAGATGGAGCCTATTTTCTTAGCTATAAAGTAAAATAACCTAACATAAAAATGGTTACATTTCAAAAGAAAATCAACTGAGATGCTTTAAATGTGTAAAGATCACTAAAATACTTAATCCAAAACCATTTACCTGTGACCTGAGTTTTCCTTTATTCCCATCCACGCTTTGAACAGGCTTTGATGTGAATCCCAGTCAGCATCCCACAGATCTTCCTGCATGGCCACCCCAGGCTGCACCTTGGGCTCAGCTAAAACAAGGAACACAAGTTATGGCTGCCCCTACCCTATACCTACATCTCAATCTGCCTTTGGACAACATCGATGGTACCAAAGAACAGATGTGGACATTAACAGTGGCAGCCTTTCATTTAAAGGTATTTTGGGGGAAGTGAAGGCAGAAGAGAGAACAGCAAAATAACTTACATTTGGATAGAAAAGGCAAGCCAATATAGCAATGATCTCCACATTGCAGTCCAGGATCAAAATAAATGTTTGCAATCTATAAAGAGGCATAGGAGAACCATGAATTCCATATCCACAGATTACCCTAACAAAATATTAATGGAGAGGAGTCCTCAAATGTAATATTTTCAAACCTTGGACTTTTTTCCTGGCTCCAAGTCTTCTCTATTACCCCGTAATCGTTTGTAGTAAAATCGCACATCTTCTGACAAAGATCGTATTTGTTGTATTTTTACCTTCTGTGAGAAGGAATTCATAATATTTAAACTCTGATGAACTATTTTTCCCTAAAGGATGAAAACAAACAAACAAAACTCAGTTTGTATATGGTCAAATTTTCTTAAGATTGCATACTTCTGAGCTGACAAGATTATTTCTAGGAAACCATAATCCAAAGATATTTAGCATCTTCATCAGCTGATAATCTTTAAATTTGTCATCAACAGCCAAAAAGTTTCCAAAACCCCCCAAATTGTATTATTGATGTTGTGTCATGTAATAGAAAAATTAGAGGGACAAACCTTTGTGAAATGAAAAACATTCACAGTTTCATGTTACTGCATTTAGGGTGCCAACAAAAAGGTACCAAAAGAGACAACTTCAGATAAACAGGAGAGCCACTTTGGTAAGTTGGTTATTCCAACACAAAGTCACTGTGAAATAACTAAATTCTTTTTGCTTTTCATGGTACTGAAGATTGAGCCCAGGGCATTCATACTCAGGTACATCCACCAGCCCATCTTTCTTTATTTTGAGAGACAGAGTTTCACTAAGTCACTATATAGCCAAGGCTGGGTAGAAATTGTAATCCTTCTGCTGGGATAATTGGTCTGTGCCGCTGGGCACAGCTGGATTGATTCTTAAGTTGAAAAACAAACAAACAAACAAACAAAAAACAAAAACAAAACAGAACAAAAACAAAAACCCAGACACACTTTTTTCCTAAAGAGAAAATCTTTTCTTTATAAAAGAAAAATATTGCTTGAACAAAAGAGAAATTATCTTTTAAGAATCAAGATTATCAAATGTTTCGTTAAGGCAGCACACAGACTAAATTCATACACAGCCAGTAGTCACTGGCTCTTGTCAGTGACAAGCTTCTCTTTACTATGGTATTAAATTAAAAAACAGATTTAAATAATTCAGTAAGAATCACACCATAATCTCATATTTTCTTTTGGTTGAATACAGAATTTCATTTGAAAAAGATCATATACTTTTGACAACCTCATTTTTCTAATATTTGGTATTGAAAGATTAATGCACTGTAAACAGTTGAATGATGGCAATGTTGGGACCAAAGCTCCTGCTTTACTCACATAGCCTCATGAGAATACAACACACTGAGAAGACCCCAGTGGGTGGCTCTTTGAGTTATGGTGGAAATAACATGAGAACAAGGCTTATTCCTAGGCTTTCCTGGTAGTCACCTAGATGTCAATGACCTGTACTGATAATTCTTTCTTCCAGCCCTGTCTCTCAGATGTGTGATGGGATGATTATGAGAGATAACAGACACCAAGGTCCCTGTTACATTTCTATCCAAATATTAAGTATTAAACTTGAAGTTGGAATTATCGGGCAAGATGGCAACCAAGTAACAGAACTGCATAAAGTCTTTGTGGATTCACTTAAAAAATTGAGATTATATTTAAAAACTGCCTGTTTAAGAGAGAGGGAGGGTGTACCAACAATTGAAAGGTGGCCAAGGGAAGGTCAGAAATCTCCAAGACACAATGGAAGCAGAGGAAAACAGCAGTCTAGGAGGCAGACCCAGTCCAACAGCAAATGACTCTGAGCCACCAGCATCCGCATATGGAGGAAAGCCAGGAGCCTGGAACTTCAGACATCAGGGAGAAATGGAAATTGACAGCAGCTGGTATCAGCCTCCAGAAACAGGCCTTTCAGGAGTGGGAACTGCAAACACTCTGCAAGCTTCCCCTGGAAAAGGCCTCCAGGAGCCTAGACCAGCTTGGGAGAAGCAGTGTTTGGCAGCCATAAAAGGCAGTTATGTAGGCAGGAACCCTCCCCCTGCCCCCCCCCCCATAAATAAATAAATAAAAAATAAAAAAATAAAAACGTGGCCTGAACTGTTTAGAGTAAAAGAAGGCTCAGACAGGCATATCAAGGTTTTGGGGGACACTCTTAACACAGTGTCTAGGAAGAAACTGGCATAAGAGACAATTCAGGACAGAAAAGAAACGCTGCCGACATTCTGAATGGCTTGGGTGGTAGTGGGAGCACCTCAGAGGGTGGAGGGCCCCACCCTCAGGGGAGTGAAGTCAGGACAGGCAGAAGAGCTTTGCTGAAGGGGTTGGGTATGAACAAGGCATGTCAGAGGCCATCCAACTGTTAGGTCCTCCCTCACTGCCTACTCACAGCACAGAATTCAGAGGAATTATGACTCCCCTCACATACCTTCATAACCATTCAAAGAAACCTCTTGGGTAGGTCTTTAAAGTGAAGACCCTCAAGGCAATAAGACATACACAGAAGGCCTGAGACCCCAGAAACTACTGTCACGGGCCCAGAAATAGTGGAACTCATAGGGAAGAAAATTAAAAAGCAAATAAATGAGTTGAACAGCCAATTCAAACAAGATATTCTTAAAGAAATGCAAGCAATGATCAGCAGGCTTAAAGAGGAGCTTACTAAACTAATAGTGGGCCTAACAGATACAAACTTACTGAGCATAAAGAGGCTACAAATAAAAAGCTGGCTGAAATAAATAAGGAAATGCAAGATGTGAAGGAACCTTTTGATAGACAAGTGCAAATTCTGAAAAGAATTCTAGCTGAAATTCAGGAATATGAAAAACTCATTTGAAAGCAGGGAAAGCTGACTTGAATACTGTGAGGACAGAATTTCAGATCCTGAAGACAAAGCTGAGGAAACAATGCTGTAGTTAGCTATGACTCCAAAATCAGAAATGAGCAAAGTAGCTGGATACAACAGCTGACAGATGATTCAAAGAGAACCTACCTCAGAACCTACCTCAGAATTAAGAGCAGAAGACAGTACCAAAGGCATATAAAGAATTTATTCACTGAAATCACACAAGAAAATTTCCTGAATCTAGGAAATGAAATTAATATTTAGGTACAAGGTGCTTATAGAATATCAAATCACCACAACCAGCAAAAAACTCAGCATGGCATAACATAATCAAAACCTCAGAAAGACAGAATATTAAAACAGACATTATTTTACCAAGGCAAACCCATTCAAATTACCTCAGATTTCTCAATGCAAACTAAAAAGGGGAGAACCTAGAGAAAAATCTTTCAAGCTTTAGAAGACAACAAGTGTCAACCCAGATTGTTGTATCCAGCAAAATTATCCCTGAAAATTGGAGAGGATGTAAAAATTTTTCATGACCAAGAATCTCTAAAGAAATGTGCAACCATTAGTCAAGCACTGCAGAAGATACTTAAAGGAATCTTAGAGACAGACAGAGACCAGCAACAACAAAGAGGAAACATTTAAAGAAAAACTGTAACAAATAGAAAACGCAAAGAACCAACACTAGAAGAACAGGACAATGACAGTATTCTGAAAAAAAAAAAAAACCTTAAATAATTACTCTCAATGCTAATGGTCTTAACTCACCAATTCAAAACACAGACTGGCAGAATGGATCAAAAAATAAAACCCAACCACTGGCTGTCTGCAACAGACATACTTCACCCACAAAGAAGCACAGAGACTGAAGGTAAAAGGGTGGAAACTAATACTACATGCTACTAGAGCCTGGAAACTGGCAGGAGTAACTATACTATTCTCAGAAACTGCATATTTCAAACTAAAACAGATCAGAAGACACAAAGATGGTCACTATATACTGGTAAAAGGAGAAACCCAACAGAAGAGCTTATAATTATAAACATATATGCACCCAATGAATGTGCAACAGAAACTATTGAACATGAAGTGCCAAAAGGCCTCGGTACAAGCATACTAGCGGACTTCCATATCTCACTATCACAGAGATCAATCACACCAAAAATCAATGAAGAGATATCAGAGCTAAATCACACCATGGAGCAAATGGACTTAATAGATATCTGTAGACTATTCTACCCAATGTCAACAGAATACAGCCTTTTCACAGCAGCACACAGGACTTTTTTCAAAATAGACCATATCCTTGGACAGAAGACATGCTCAAATAAATACAAAAGAATTGAAATCATTCCCTGCACTCTTTCAGATAATAGTGAAGTAAAACTAGAAATCAACAGCAAAGTTAACTACAGAAACTATTCAAATACATGGAGATTAACTAATACATTATTGAACAAGAAATGGATTACAGAAGAAACCAAGAAAGAAATTAAGAGCTTCCTAAAGTCAAATGACAATGGAAGCACATCATACCAGAATCTATGGGACACAATGAAAGCAGTACTAAGAGGGAAATTTATAGCCATGAGTGCACATATGAAAAAAAAAGCAGTCTGAAATTAACAATCTAATGATGCAGCTCAAAGTCCTAGAGAAACAGAGCAGAGATCAAAGAAACTGAAACAAACAAACAAACAAACAAAAAACAATAGAAAATAAAAGTCCCAATGAAAACATTAGAATCTGAAATTAATGAATAGTTCTCAGAAAAAGAAGTCTGAACGGCCAATAAATACATGAAAGTATGTTCAACATCTTTAGCCATCAGAGAAATGCAAATTAAAACAATGTGGAGGTTCCATCTAGCGCCAATAAGAAAGGGCAATATTAAAAACTCAAAGAAACAACAAATGCTTATGAGGTGTGGGGACAAAGGAACCCTCCTATATTGTTGGTCAGACTGTAAACTGGTACAACCACTATGGAAAGCAGTATGGAGATTCCTCAATAAACTGACAATCAACATTTCATTTGACCCAAATATGTATCTTCTGGGTATCTCCCCAAAAGAGTTAAAGTCATCATACTATAGCAATACATGCACACCTATGTTTATAGCAGCACAATTCCTAATAGCCAATCTCAGAAGAAACCAGTATGTCTTAGTACACATGACTGGATAAAGATGTGGTCTACATATACAGAGGAGTATTACTCTGCCATTAAGAATGACAAATTTCAGTCATTTGTAGGAAAATGGATACACCTTGAGGCCATGATGCTCAGTGCAATGAATCAAACCAAGAAATGTGTGTGATTGTACACATGTTTCTCTGTTATGAAAAAACCAAACCATAAGAAATGTAAGTTATGTAAGAAAGTAAGAAGATAGACTTTGTGGAGGGTAGGAAGGGAGAAAGGAGGTGATATTTAAAAAAAAAAACCCTCTAAGTTACTTGAAACGTTTAATGTGAGGTATTGTTTTCATCAGACAGTTCTAGTATTCTCCCTATGATAAACAGATTTTACAGCATTGTTAATATAATGTTAACTTATAATTCCAAGCAAACATCTGGCCCTGAAGCCATCTAAAGACCTGAAGCCATCTAAAGACAACTGAAGGCATAATCTGAATCTTTTTAAGCCAATGCCTTGTTACTACACGGTCACTTTCTTATTTACTCCATCCATGGGCCTTTGCACTATGTCACTACCATCTTATGAGGGAACGCCTCTCATCTAGGGCTCCTGGCCCTCCACCTCTGTGCCATCCCCACCATCCCCATTCTAGGGATCGAACTCAGAGTCCAACTGGGTAATGTTATGCAAATACTCTACTATCATCCTACTCCAGCCCCCTTCAAAGATTTATGTGGGAATTACATAGATCATTAATTGAAAAAGTAACTGAAGGAGGGAGCAAGGTTCTTCAGGATAAATACTGAAGTCAAGGGTTCCATAGTTGGTATGAAGTGAAATGACAGGAAGTGAAGGTTTAATTAGGACCCAAACTGAAATGTGTTCAATTGCCTGATTTAAAATTTACATTTTTTGGGACTGGAGGAATGGCACAGCAGTTAAAGCACTTGCAAGCACAAGGCCCTGAATTCAATTCCCCAGCACCACAAAAAGGGGACGTGGTGGCATAAGTCTGTAACCCCAGCACTTAGGAGGCTAAGGAAGGCAAACTGTCCTAAGTCCAAGGCCAACCTGGGTTATGTCAGTGAGTTCAGGACCAGCCTGGGCTACACAGAAAGACACTGTCTCAAAGAAAGAAAAAAAGAAAAAAAAAACCAAAATTTACATTTTTTTAAAGAGGTAAAATTTGAATTTAGGCTTTATTGTATACAGTGTTACGATTTTACGAAATCTTTTCCTCCTAAAATGTATCTTATCAGTGGACAAGAGATACATACACATTTGCCCCAGGTCTTCCTGCAAAAGCCAGTACCTTCTTCTGTCTTCCCGTTTTGCCTCTCTTTGTTCTCCAGGCTCACATTCCAAGCCCTACTTTGGACCCTTCTAACCTTCTCACCTCCCCACAGCTGCCTCCATGTGCATGGCCTTCTCAGCGTCTCCTGCAATGTCTCTTGCCTAGAAAATACCTCCTCTCTCCATCATTCTGTCCCTTCACCCACCCATTACCTACCGAGCGCCTGTCATTGGAGGATCTCAGAGTCTTACTGGGGAGATCAGTCTATAAGGAAACATGTACTACACACTATGAGGACCGCTACAAGGCTGAGCAGCTCACAGTGCTCTAGGATCACACATGAAACCACTACTGTAGCTGCTAGGAGTCAAGAAATCAAGAGGTCTCGAACTGCGACACTACTTAACAACTTATAAATGAATTTAACTGGGGGACTGAGGCAGGAGGATTGCAGGATCAAGCCCAGCCTCGGCAACTTAGTGACTTACTGAAAGCTGGTCTCAAAAAAAAAAAAAAAAAAAAAAAAAAAAAAAAAAAAAAAAAAAAAAAAAAAAAAAAAAAAAAAAAAAAAGGCAACAAATCACTAGAGATGTAGCTCAGTCTGGAAGCCCTGGGTTCAAACACTAGGACTCCAAAGAAACACAAAAACTTAATAATTTTAATCATACTTAAATTACAAAAGTAACTAAAGATTTAAACCAGTGCAGAAACAAAGGTTTTATAGAGGATTGCTTCCTATATCTTATTTTATGTGTACAATCACACACATTTATTTATATAGGTTTATATGAGTATGTAATAATGGATTTATATTTATTCATAGTGGAAGATCTTAGTCAAGCTTTGCTTAAAAATCTAAGAAAAAATCTTTTCTGGCTATACAATCTAGGTGGGCCAATTCTTTTTTTTTCTTTTTTGCATGAAGAAAGCATTCTATTGCAAATTTTTTAGAAAAATATTTAAGAAATTGGCTACATTGAGTGTGGCTAGATTATATAATTTCTTCTCAAGCTAAACAAAAAATTATTGTGGCAATTATCCACTTGGCACACAACATTCTGACTTTACTTTATCTTGATAAATCTCTAACTGCTGTCTTGCAGTGAGCACATTTTTATCATTACACTGTATGTACATACATACATGCACAAATGCAAAAAATATAATAATTCCCTTTTGGGTTTCCATTTAAAAAATCATTCTTGGCTGTTTCTCAAAAATTATAAAGTTTTAATTTTAAAAAGTCCTAAGATATAAAGTTGTACCTTAATTCTCTATCTCCATACAGACTTTATATTCTCCGATAATCAGTGTGGTGCATGTGCTTCTCTAAGTACCATATAGATGTGCTTTTGATTGTTCTGACTACAAGACAAAACTAAAACTGTCAGTCAAAGTTAAAAGGAAGACATAAAAAGAAAAAAAGGAAGAAATCTTTAAGCAGGAGATGCCAATGGAGCCAACCGTGTAGACGTGTGGTAGCAGGAAACAGGTGCAGTGTCTCCAACCCACCCCTCAAGCTCAAACCTGCACCCACCCCCCACAAGGACCCAGGTCAGGCCCTGAGGTGGCCTCCCGGCAATCTGCAGCCCTTCCCCGTGTGTCCTGTATTTCCTCTGGCCGCAGAGTCAATCTTTAAATTTGACCTCTGATTAAGTCAAGCCTCTGCTCAAAGACTTAAGATTACCAAAGACTTGGAAGCATTTAGTTTACTAATGCTATCACTCAAACATAATTACTTTTCTATGTAACTGAGCCATAATTACATATTTTTTCTTAAAACTTCCCTCTATTTTTGAAAAAGTGGACAACTTACTCCTGCCTGAACCTGCTTCAGACTCTACTGCCTCTGCATCTTTGCTGAGCTTGTTCCCTTGGCCCTGAGTGCGAGTCCTCACCACTACCCATCTATGTCTGCCAGATGAACTTTGAAGCCGGCTCAGTGATACCTTCATAATGAGATGCATATCTCTCTTGCCGTACTAACTCTGTACCCTTACGGCAATTTTACACTCTGCTTTACCTTTATGAATCATGGTTCCATTTCCCACTCTAGATAGAAAACTTTGAGGGAAGGGGCTATTTCTTACTCTTCTTCAGAGGACCTGTGCAGTCTTACCTTACAATAAATGAGTATCAAAAGCACCTAATGGTACTACTGGGTTCCTGAGATACAGAGATTAAGGCAAAGAAAAAGATTATCAAGAAAAAGTTTACAAATGAAGTGTCTTACTGGAAAGGAAGGAGGAAGGACCATATGCTTAGGAAGGCAGGTCAGCGAGCCCACTGCGATCACAGCTTTCACAGGAATGGTTAGGATCTGGGGAGTAAAGAGGTAGTTCAGGATAAGTAAGTGTTTGAGTTGGTGAGCCATCTTGGCAATTACTGCATTATTTTGCGAGAGTTAAAAGATAAAACTCATTTTGGGACTTCTATTGGCAGTAATCAATTGCAAATTAACATTAAAATCACCTTGGATACTACTTAGTTTGTAAAATATAATATGCATATACTACTCAGTAATTCACTAAAAACAGTTGATGAGGAAGAAACAAAGACAGATATTTTTCAAAACACAAGTATTTTGTAGATTATTAATATAAAAAGAAAGTCAGGGGCTGAATGAGCCTAAGAAGCACAAGGACTCAGGTTCAGATTTCCCAGCACCATATTAGCTGGGCCTGGTGGTGCACGCCTGTAATCCCAGCACTCGCGAGGCTGAGGCAGAAAGATTGCTGTGAGTTCCAGGCCAGCCTAGACTACAGAGTGAGAGAGTGAGATCCTGTCTCTCAAAAAAAAAAGAAAGAAAGAAAGAAAGAAAGAAAAATCAAACCGTACTTAAAACACTACATACAAATTCAGCATTTTCTAGAGTTCATTATATAGGTCTTTCTACTTTTTCTTTTGTATATAGAAACAGGTCTCAACTCATAAAAATGAGTTGAGCATCCTAGAGTTAAATCCATCCACACTCTGCTAGCATGACAAATGAGTTACTAATGAGTGTTACAAACGCGGAGTCCCTCCTCTTGTTTTCATCCATATGAGAAAAATTTGTCTGACTCTGAAATGCATTTATTTCTGTGATGAATGTAAGTACAAATTTGTCACTTTTAGAAGTAATTAATTTGACACACTCCCAACAAATCATTTACTATTAAATGTCCAATTCTGCTTGCTTTGCAATTATGTTTCTTTCACATGAGGGGTGGGTGTGTGCTGAAAACACACAGAAAGACAAGAGTAGGAAACTGTTGAATTTAGCAGAGTTTGACTTCTCAAAGAGCTTTTAAATATTAAATTAAAAATATGGTGTGGGAGAAATGTATTCAACAGTAATCCCAGAGTCTTTCTAAAGTTCACTGATCCTTTTTGAGTCTTCTGACTTATATGACTTCTGTAAAACAAAATGGAAGACCTCGAGGCACAATGCTGGCCATCCCTTCCAGAAACCTTACCCAGGTGGGCGTGTACAGATGCGCAAAGAGCCAGCAGTACAAAGTCCAGGAAAACGGCTGGCTCTGCAATCCCTCAGCCTTTGAGCAGGTTTCTAACAGAGCAATTCCAAATGTGCTCTGGGCACTTTTCTGAAGTTGCTTTTTCAGTTAGGTAAGGTGGGTTTATGAGAGAATTAAAGGTCAGCAAACACCAATTTTCTGCCAATGATTCTCAAAACTCAGTTTAAACTGATAAATGTAACTTTATAAGTAAATTTAATTCGGTTTCTATAAAAATAAAAAAAATCACCATGCATATGCAAAACTTTTTATATGTAAGATAAAGAAAAAGGATTTATTCAAAATACCCCTGTTCACATGTATGCCCAAGAAGTCATTTTCTAGAGTTAATTACCTCATAGTCTGTTGTGATCTGAATGGCTCCATCATGAATCCCTTCTAATTTTTTTGCAGTAAGTCTGACTCTAAATACCGCAAAATAGCCTGAAGCTAATATTACCTATGTAGGAAAAATAAGATCATTCATTAGCTTGCAAGTTCAAGTTTTGTATTAAAGTAGAAAGGCTACAGTGATAAGCTGACTTCCAAATAGGCTAGTATGACAATGAATTACCAGGTCACTCGGTACAAGGACCTCAAAATACTGCCCATTCCTTAATGCTCCTCTGCTACACTTAGTCCTGTGGCACGGAGAGCGTGGGCTCCAGAGAAGGCGCGCAGTCCCAGCTGCCACGTTAGGGAGGCTGCAGCCCTCCAGCTAGAGAGCAGCTTGTTAAATGCCCAGACTTCTGTACAGCCGAAGTGGTGGGGCTAGAACAGAGGACCCCAGCCTTCTGCCAGCTGTTCAGTCACATCAGGGCACAACATGGACAGCTGATTCTACTTCACATTCTGAGTGTCACTCTTCAATGGAACAGTGACTTTTTCAAAGTTTTGATGTGATCCATGCCATAGGTTTGGATCACATCAAAACACTAAAGCTATGGCATATCATGGACGCCTGTTCACAATCCCTATGCATAAGGATACTGGTGTTTCCTTCAGTAAAGCTGCCTCCAAGAACACAATTCTAGTCTGAGGATGAGACAGTCACGCACCATCGCACAGAAGGAGTTCTACTGACTCTGCTCAGCAGGTACTACCTCCCAGTTCCTTTTTCAGCAGTGCTGAGGGAGACTGATCTAATAGTTTTTTCTTGGCTAGTGCTCTCTTAACACCAGTTGTAAGTATTCAAGAGACAGAATAAAAATATAAGGAAAGATTCTCATGGGGACCAAACAATGATACTGGATTCTAGTCATTCAGCAAACTGGCCAGAAACACTACTAATTACAAACATTTTCTGGATGTTTAGGGCTCTTTCTCTCTCTCTCACCTAGTAAGCTTAATAAACAGTGAGTTCAGGACCCATGGGACTCTCTTCTGTAATGGCACTTGTGTTACATAAAGATTATTTAAATTTGCTACAATCTTCATAGCCCTCTTGGGTTTCAGTGCTCTCATTACAAAAAGAGAGAGGTGAACTAGTTTACCTGTAAGATCCTTTCAATATCAAACAAACACTGCTATTACAAAACAATTAGTTGAAGTATGCAACACAGTAATGACCTTTTATTTGCAGTTCAGGCATGTATCTTAGTTTAAGGAAACAGTAAGAAAGCTTACTTACTGACAATCGGTCTGATGGAGAGGATTTTTCTAACTCAGGAAGGCTTGAAATAATTGTAGTCCTATTGCCTTTTTCTGTAGCCACAAGTTCTATTGATAAACCATCTCCTATGATATGCCAGCTTTTTATGGCCAACTTAAAAAAGAGAAAAACTGAAAGTTATTACTACAATATAGCCATAAAATTCATAAATGTGATTTATGAAAAAAAATTTTTTTTTACCTCAATTGGATTGCTGTTTATAATTGCAAACAAAATACTACTTCCTTCTGTAGCACTCAGTACTCCAAAATCTATGAAACGTTCTTCTATTTTGGGAGGCAATACAAAGTACTAGAAAGATATAAAAATCAGATTAAACATGAAACTACATTTATGTAACAGCATTTTATCAACAAAAAGTGATCGTATGGAGGTAATATTATCTGTACTTCGGAAATGTGTTTGTACAGATACATAATATAGTTTGAGACCTTTGTACAATGAAGATCTTTTGAGTAATCATAAAAACATATCCCCTACTCAGAAGCAGCTTTTCCTCTGAAGGCATAAAAGAAATAAGAAGTTGAAGTAGTAGAAGAGGTGAAGTGGAGCCCCATGGTCTCAGTAGGTACCACGAATGACTCCAATTTAGTCATGTACCTACTTGAACAAGGAGCAGGCCAAAGCTCATGGCCACCTAGCTTTTCATTGGCTCTAAGTGATGTCAGCTTCTGCAAGACGGTATTTCTTCATGCCCTTCTTTTCTTTTTCATCTTTCCTAATGGTCTCCTCTCTATCCCAGCCTCTTGCAGTGCTCATGCTCAGCATGGTTCCATGGTTTTGTGATTGCTGCTGTTCTGATGATCTTTCTGGACCGGGAAGACCTTTGTCCTTTCCTTCCCTGTTGTATCTTAACTTATTCTCTTTCCTGTGGGTGCTCATTTACTATCTTACTCCTTACTCTCTGGCATTCCCACCCAGGGTGTGATTTAGCTCTCTGTTCAGTTTATTCCTGCCATAATGCTACCCACCTTCCAGTCACTCAGTGGTTATCTAATCAACTGGTGTGGAATTGTGGTGCCTGTATTTAGCACTCATTTTACTTAATTATGGCCCCAAAGTGCAAGGGAGTACTGCTGGGTATTGATGTTAGCACTCAGATTTGCATAAGAGAAGACAAAAAGTACTTTCTTTAAGTAAAAAGGTGAAAGTAACCATTTTAATTACTGTATGTTGTCAATACTTTATTATTATTCTTATTATTCTATCTCTACTGTTAACTGTGCCTAATTTATAAATTAAACTTAATCACAGATAGGTACATACAGGAAAAAACACAGAATAGACAGTTGCTCTCCTCATCTGTGGATTTCATATGTGATGTAGCATATTATGTGATTTTATGTAAGGGACTTGCATATCCATGGATTCCGGTGCCTATGGGGGATTTAGGAATAAATCCATCTTTGGATACTAAAGGAAAACCACATAGAATTCAGTTTTATCCTTGGTTTTAGGAAGCACTGGGCATGGTCAGGGGGTAGGGAGTGAGGGTACTATATTTTGAAAATGCTGATTAGGAAGGAATTACACCAATGCATAGGGCACACACAGTAGCAAAACCTAAGAGTATGTAATACAACTGACTAAAAGTATCTGAAAAAAACAGAAGACGTGTACAGTGTTTATATTTTAAAGGTAGATAACACACTTACATCTAAAAAGCCTGTGTATACCCGCACAGGTAAATGAAATTTAGAAGCATTGGTAATAAGCAAAATGTTGTTATCTATGTGCATAGATGATGTAGATGGCATAAACAACAGAGTAAAAATGTATCCTGATTCATTAGGAAGAATTAAGACTGGTTTGCTGAAGTTGTGAACCTAGAAAATGAGGGTAGAAAGAAAAAAACAAACAAAAGTCAGTATCATTTAGTTGGCATAGCAGCAAAATAAAAAGCAGGAGGCTTCCCAGACATACTTTAAACATTGTTTTGGCTTCTTCTGGCAGCAACACATCATGAATGAGGATTGCAAAACTGAAAGTGTTAGTTAGGTAAATTGGCCTCTCCACAGGGTCAGCAGGACTGTCTCGGATGTGAAACAATGTTGCAGCATGATCAAATCCCAAATAACTATTTGAAGAAAACAAAAACAAGTCATTTTCATTTCCATGTATTAGTTGAAAAATCCAAGTTCTTGGGTTGTGAGTAGTAATTTACATTGGGCATTAAATAATATTACAGAATTAGAACTACAGAATTTTAATGATATATATATATATATATACATATATATATATATATGGAATATAAAGACCTATTCTCTAATGAGTTATACATAGTCAAATAATTGGAATCAAGACTGCATCAACAGAAAAGGCCTTAACTGCTTGAAAAATTCATGTATATAACAACTTCGTTAAAATGAATAACTACCAACTTATATACTAAACTCTTATTGGTTGAAGTATAGTGAGCAAGTGAAATACAAATGGGACTGCCCATTTATAAAATGTTATAATGGTACAACTGTTTGAATTTATAAAAATATGTGATTTTTGTCTTAAGTCACAAAATAATAAGAAGCCATATTCATTATGTTATAAAAGGAATGACAGAAAGAAAATAGTTCAAAGGATGAAATATTTTTAAAAAAACAGATTCATTTTTGAATCACACATCTTTATTTAACAAACATCATATTGTTTCACTTACCTTTTTAAGAAAAATAAATAAAAACATAGGAGGATCTCCTCTAAAGTCAAGGTTTTCCAACAATAATCCCACGGGTTTGAGGTGAACTTGGATATGACTTTTGCTAGTGTTACTTAGCAGGAAAACAGAATTTACTTGTTAGCCAAAAGACATAAAGCTTATTTAAGAAAAAAAAAAAGAACAGCTCACCCATCTAAAACTTCTGCTTGATATGGTATTTCAAGTTTAGAATAACTCTTTTCCTTTGCTTTTACAGTTATTTTCCCAGAAAACTGAGATGGCTTTTTTGCCCTTGAAGCTGAAAGAAAACATAAAAAATAATCAGTCATTTTCCTTTTTTTTTTTTTTTTTTTACTGCAGGGTGTGAATACCTTTATGTGAGTAGACAAATCTTAAAAAAGAGACTGGGAGATGAGTTTTCAAATTTACAAATGTGTTTGTAACACCTTAAATCAAATAATCATGATTTTTCATACACAAGAGGAAAATGTTTTGTTTTTACTGTAAGGAGATAGGCTGATCAGCAATTACTAGCTGAATACAGATCAGAAGGAAAAACGTTACCTGAGCTGCTTCTCTACAGCCACAGGCATTTTTCAACCTTGGCACAACAAACAGAAAAATATAAACATTCGTACTGTCTGTGTACTGTGCGATGTGCAACACCACTAAGGACTGTTAGGCGTCAGTAGCATCTCTTCAGCTTTGACAACCAAAAAATCTTTAGATATTGCCAAATGTTCCCTGGGAGGCACAAGTGCCCCCACTGAAAGGCTCTGGCCCACAGGTGTACTGAGAAGCAAGTGCCATTCCCTGCCTGGGCAGAACCATGCCACAGACACCAACAGGAGTGAACACACAGCAAGGTGAAGGGTCACGAGGTCTGTTATCACATTAACCAACCCAAAGAGGAGCAGAAGAGGAGATAAGCCCCTCCAGCCATCGGAGTATGTTCATCATGTACACTGTCTCCCTTTGGAACTAGATTTTGTAGCAGTTTTGAATAATTCCACTTGGAATTACAGATATTGATTCAGTGGATCCAATCTGGATTCCCATGAGATGTTCCTCTGAAATCAAGTAGGAAGCTGCTCAACTTTATTTCCTTTAAAGTATTTCGGGCACATTTCCACTTGAAGAAGAATTTGTACGTGAGTTCAGCAAATGTATACCAGTCAGCCCAGAACCATATGGCATCTAGTATTGGACAACATATTGACAGCACCTTTCAATTTAAAAAATTCCTACTAAGCTTCTTCTTTCTGCTTGCTAGCTGGTAATTTCTGGGTGCTTTTAACTTTTCACTATTTGTTTCAATGCAAGGGTGATTATCAGGGCCATTAATTGGGTGTTTCAAGGTATCATGTCATATTATATTAACATAGGAAATGAAATATTCAAAACTCTCAAGAAAATTGTTAAAATTCATAAAGAATGACTTTTAATGAGAAAGATATTTGCTCAGTTAACACTGTAGTTAATATACATCTAGCATACATTCTGAAAATATTAAATAAAATATACTCTCTGATTTTTACAGCAGGTGTTTTGTGTTAGGACCTGGATGGCAGGGAATGAGGTAGAAGGTGGAAGCATTTCCCTTTAGCATTAAAAACTACTTAGAAGAAATGCAGCACTTCTCTGGGAGGCTGAAGCAGGACAATCATAAGTGCAAGCCCAGACAAGACAACTTAGAAAGGTCCTGTCTCAAAACAAAAAAAGGACAGGGATACTGCTCAGTGCAAAGGCTTTGGGTTCAGTCCCTAGTATTATCAAGAGCAAAACCAAAAACAAAGCAAAGAAAAGAAGTATTAGTTTTTAAATCTGCTTTCCTTTTGTCTTTCTATTTAATTTTACATAATTTCTTGAATGACTTATTTAAGGGCTGGGGCTATAGCTCAGCATTAAAGTGCTTTGATTCTAAGCACAAGGAAGACAGAAAAAAAAAAAAAAAACAGACTTATTTTAGTCTGTGATCTCCAAAGAACCGACACCAGTGGTGCTGTGCTCATCCCACCGGAGCTGCAGAGAGAGGGGAGCTAAGCTGCACAATTGGCCAACACGCACTCTAGCTTCCTGGCTTTACCAGAGGGTGGCCTGAGTGCTCTCTGCTCTTGGCTCTCAGGGGCTCCAGAATTACTAGTGGATGCTCTCCTTGCAGGAACATGGCATGTCCCTGCCCATGTTAACAGGGTGGTGCCCAATGTGGTCCCTCAGAGGGCGGGTCTTTCACCACAGACTTAGAAGAGACTGCAGCAGCACTATACCATGAAAACTTGTTGCCTATCTAAATTTATTAGTGGAGCCCACTGGATGGATCCTGAGTCAGCATGGGGCCAGTATATGGCCCAGTCCTTGATCCAGATCCTCCCTGGTTGCTGCCTGAGGCTCTCCCAGGCAGTCCTGGGTGGGCATGACAGGGTTCTACTGCCGGTCCATCAGTTATGCTCATCTGTGTGGATTCCAGCAGATAACGCTTTAGCAAAGAACCAACATGTAGCTCCTTACTCACATGGGCCTTGTGAGACACGGAGGCAGGGGAATGTCAGGTCTCAATTTAATTACATATACAGTTAAACAGCCTGTATAGTAAGTCCAATAAATAGCTATTTAGCCATAAAAAAACTAAATAAAAACAAATTGTAAAAATGTTAGAAGTCTGGCTAACATTTCAAATGAGAGAATACCTATTATACACATTTGAGATAATCATTTAATAATTGGCAAACTACAATAGATGTGACTGGTTAGCCTGAATTACAAGTCAAAGTTCAACCCCAATTATTTGCTAATGTTTATCTACTGCTAATATCAATTTAGCTTTAAGAAGTTATGGTATTTTCTTTTCTGAACCAATCAAATAGAAGTTCACGGTGGTTTACAGGGAAAATTAATCTATATAGTAATATCAAATCTGATCATAATATAATCTGGATTTCCATCTGAACATGTCAACAAATTTTTTTAATTTATCAAAATAACACTACTGCAATAGAAAGGAAAAAGACAAACACTCACCATCAAAACTAATGCTTGCAACCTTGGTGTATTTACTTTCAGATGCTTTTAACGTAATTGGTTTAAAGTGTACAGTTATAGCATCATTTTGAGGTGTAGGTCGAACACTCTGTAAGAAAAAAATACATATGCAAATGTATTATTTGGGCCTAACGGCTTAGCTGCTTTATACAACAGCATGAGCTAGAAAAGTCAAAATTTAAAGTTCAACTTTTGTGGTCCCATTAAATGGTCTAGGCCAAATTGGCAAAATTTCAAATGAAGTCCATCAGAATATCCTTACCAAATAAAATGAAAGTATGACAGACTACCAAGTATATAAATCTGAAGGCAAACTCTTACACTGGGTGCATAAAACATTAAAAAATAAATTATTTCCAAATGAAAGCCTTATTAGAGGAGGTGACATGATGGCAACTTATAACAGGGTCCCTCTTACAGAAACTCACTGCACTAAACCTAACTTCAGACTGAAGGCAGACAGCAAAGTGCCTGTGGGAGCTGGCACCCGGAGGAGGCGTGAGGCAGTTTTCCAATTCCCTCGCCTGCACTGCCTCTCCTTCTCCAGGGCCTGACCATGCTGGTCAGGCACAGGCTACTAAGTGGGAGATGGGGCAGTGACGTAGACTCCAAGGATAGGTAGCCTCAAAGAGAATGGAGTGTTTTAGATTTAGAAAATCATACCTTTCTACTTATAAAGAGCAGTGAAAACCTGAATCTTTAAAGCATGCTTTTTAAAAAAACATCTTAAGGTATAATTATTGTGATTATCCTCACTGGCATAAAGTATTCCAATAGGAAGGCACATCTTAGACCCCTCCTTATTTACTGATGGACAGAACTTAGGCTATCAAGTAATGTTTAAATAGCCAGGCATCAGCTGGGCCTATAATTTTACCACTATGGGAGGCTGAAGCAGGAGGACTACAAGTTCAAGTCCAGCATGGGCAACTTAATGAGTTAGTGAAACGCTGTGTCACAATTAAAAGAAAAAATATGAAATGGGCCAGGCATGGGGCTCAGTGGGAAGGTCCCATGCCTGATCCCCAGTACCACACACAGAAGGAAAGAATAGAAAGGAAAGAAAAGGTAAATAAATATCTAGGCATCAAAAGGCAGAATTGAAAACCAGGTTTCCTGACTTAGTATAGGACTGTTCACCTGATGTGCTATTAAACAAACATGTATTCACAAAGTTATGATGTTGCACACAAATCTTGATTTAAAAACAAATCTTCCTTTAGGGCTGAGACAAGCATGTGCATAGCAGAGACTCTGGGTTTGATCCTGGCTCTAACCACTTCCCAAAAATCTTCCTTTATGATTCACTTTGAACCATTACTTTGGTCTCAAAACCCTTCTTGGGTATTTATTGAATTTTCAGGAGCTTTATGAACTTCATGTCAAAGCCTGTCATTTCTATAGGAAAGAACACTGTTGTTCTTTGTGAAAGTCACCAGGCATGCTAGTGAATAGGGGAAAAGGCAGATCTAAGAAGCCACCAGGAAATTCCTCTAGCTCCCTGCTCACCTTTTAGCATACTCACAAAGGACAGATCTGCCTAAACTGAACTCACAGGGCAGCTCTGAGGTACAATAAAACCTAAGAAGAGTGTAAACAGAGGCCTGTCCCTTTTGCTGCATCAGACAGCACAATGAACCAAGATGATCGTGTGCCAATGGTTATTGGCACTACCAGAGCCTCCAGCTTCCCTTGCACTGTGGGCTGGTCTGGGGTGGGTAACAAGTCTTTCCAGGGCTTGGAGTGATGACCTGGTGGTTCTAAAGCTGCCTGCGCTGGAAGTCTTGGCAGCCGTAGTGCTGGCCCCCAGATCTCTTAGCATTCTACCTCTCATCCATTTCTCTTCTCCTTAGTGACAATTGTCTTCTCATTTGCTTCTGAATCTCAGGCTATGGATGGGGATACATGATTTATTCATAGCAATTTCTCTGCTTTCAAAAGCATGCTGTAATTAGCAACCATTCAGGATACAAATCTCTTCATTCCTTGAAGGGAGGGAGGGAGTGAATGAGTGTGAGGGTGTGTGTGTGTGTATTTGACTCCCCAAAAATGTAGTTTGCCTGTAAGATAAACTACAAACCAGAGAAAGTTTCATTTGGTTTATTTATAGGCTTTTATCACCCTAATGTTTTTTCCAAAGAGAAGGAAACAGTACAAAATACATGAGACAATCCAGTAATGACACATGTGTGGGCCTGAGTCACTCAGTTACCTACTCTGGCTCATTTTCTCTACCTGTTAAAAACACTGGGGGTGAGGGACAGCGGACGTGCAAATACTTTCTGAGATCTTGCCTATCTATATTTTGTGATCCAATCATTTTGCTCTTTTTCCAAACTAGCCACTTTTATAATGAGCCCACTTTGTTAGAGAGATGGATCTCATAAATCTTTGATATTTGCAGGGGAGGGTTACAGATGTGGTTCCCAATTCCTTTATTTGCTTTGTAGACCACAATGCAGCAACAATGGAACCTTGGTCATTGCCCCCTCCCCTCCATCCTCAGGTAACCCCTCAGACTGGCATCTTGTCAGTAACAACCACAGCGCTTTTTGTTATCAATCTAGGCAACATCATACCAGAACTAACTTAGTCATGGTTTCTGCTCAAATGCAGTCTTTGTAAGTAAGCTATGCTTAGGATAGTTGATGAAAAAAAGTTTTTCCTATGTGAAACATGCTTTAATATTTTCCATTTTAAAGGAAAATTTCTACGTTCTGTATTATTTTTGCCCTAACATACACTGAGCTAGTAGTGAACAAATACTCAGTTGTAACTCATGCTTTATATAAGTGGACTGAATTGTTCGTTCATAGTTCGTTCATAATCATTTAAGACAAACTTAAATTAGTTAAAATACAATCACAAAAGAAAACAAGCAAAGCAAAGCAAGACAGAAAACAAAAACAAATTACTTAAGTTGGTTCATCCTGGTGGTTAACAAGAAGATACAAAATCTTTACCTTTCTATAAACATGTTTATGCAAACAACTTGTTAGTCACCAACTGTTCCTTACTCAAAGATAATCAAGAAATTGAAAAAACACAGCAAGATTCCCAGCAAAGGCCGTGTACATATTTCTAAATATAGTTCTGGCCTTTTCCCATGACATTCAGACCCAACTAATGCTCTTTATGTCTCAAATGAGACTCAAGAGTCCACGACATTCTGAAGCTACTTATAAAGGCCGGTTAGTAAATATGGAAAATAACCTTTCAATATGTAACAGTTATACTCTTAATAATTTGTATGCAAATCCAGTAAGTGTCAAGCTGATACTGGTAAAATAAAGTAAATCTGTGATTTCTGCAAATTAGTTATCAAGCAAGTATCATGCAAACATCCTTCTTAAGGTATCCCAGGTGAACTTTACTCTAGTATTATATAGTATTACTGTTTTACAAATGTTTAAGAAAACCATTTGTTCAAAGTTGCATTACAGACAACATGAGGAGGGCTTGAATGTGGACATCTTGTCCAGTCACAGATAGAAACTTATATTTGGAGTCACTTGCATTGATAACCCTATTATCAGAAAGACTATAGTATTTAGAAAGAGACTGAATTCCTTGATGGAGAATTAACAAAAATTCTTAGTACTTGCCACTGCCCAGGCCATACTAAAAATTGTATATATTTGTGAAATGGAAAAAGGCAAGAATCCTTCTAAATCTAAGCTAGCATCGTCTTTCCAGCAGACTACTGTAATAGACTGCACCTGGTCTCTGCTGCCTTCCGTCCTTTCACTTCCTGCAATTCACTTGACATACCATAGCTACAGTGATCTCTTACAACACCTAAGTCAATGATATCCTCTTGTTTAAAATCCTAATATTTCCCACTGCACTTAGAATAAATCCAAAAAATAACTAGAGCCCAGAAAGTCCTGTTTGAGTGAGCTCCTGGGGGAGGGAATTTTGATGCCAGTGCTGTATTCTCAACACTTCTCCTGGCAGCTGGGTTAAGAGTCGATGCCCACTGGAAATCAGTGAAAGAGTGAGTGAAGGGGGTTAGAGAAGGAGGCAATAAGGGAAATGACAACAACACTGGCCCAGTGTAGGCTCCACCTATGAATGTACCAAAACTTTATGCACAGGGAGGTATAAAAGTGGTCATGCAGGCATACAGACACACAGGTTTTTAATAAACTATTACAATATATTCATAAAGACTTGATTGCTAAGACCATAATAATTATCTCATATACTTTTATATAACTTTTGAGATTTTTTTATAGCTGGAAAAATCACCTAAAAAGTAGTTGATTAAAGTTTCCCTATGCAGAAAGCTAGGTAGGACCTGTGTGCCTCATAGCATGATTGAAGTCAGTAAAGTAATTAATCCACGTAAGGAAACCTGCGTGTACCTAATCCACAGGAAGGGTAAAACTGTTCACTTACAATGTACTTTAATAAAAGAAAGAAGGAACATGGAGACTTTTCATTTCCATGCTATAAATGAGCATTCTTTTACATCCTTATGATTATTTGCCAATTTCACTTTTCTGTAACAAGGTTACCGAAAAGGACATATGTTTCAGTCCCGTTTTTGTATAACATTAGGCTTAAGTGAAATCAAAGTGTTTTCTCATAAAATTCCTACAGTGTGAGAAGTGGCTAGAGGGAAAGAGCCATAGGTCAGAGGTCCAGACACTGACCAGATTACAGGAAGCTCACTGTGAATTCAGACGTGGCTATCCAAAATGACCTTCTCTCCTTCCTCAACTGGGGTTTGTGTATCTCCTTGGTCTCTATGTCAACAGTGGTGGTAAGGTCCTAAATTCAATCTCGAGTAGCAGAAAAGCAAACAGTCAATCAAACCAAACCAAACCCCAAACCATCACTACCACTAGCAAAACAAACCCCGATCTAACTGTATTCACCCCAGTTCCATTATAAGCCAAAGAAGTAACTCTTCTTTGTATGTGTTAAAGGGAGCCAGGACCCTGGTTCACACTGTGCTATGTAGGGTAGCCCTGATACTTAGAAAGGGGGCCTGTGAGGAATGTTAACAGCATCCTATTCTCACACACTGAATTTCTTTGCTTAATTATTTTTCTTCCTTACTCTTCTGAATCTCTGCTCTTTTTACTACCCCATATCTTAAATCTGACAATCAAACCCACTGGAATTTCGTATAACCTATTTTTAATCTTTCTCCACAGGGCACACAGATTCTAGGATTTACCAGTTTCCAGGCCTCTTATCTGGCCTTGCCAGAACAGGAGTCTCAGGATAGTGGTTCAAACCTGTCTGGAGAAGGCTGCCTACTTTTCACCTGGTTCTTATAACCAGGGGGATGGGAAGCAAATGAGGCTACTGGCAACTCAGAACCAAAGAGCTACCACATCATTACAAAACAGAAGTCCTTTAAAGCAAGGGCTTCATTATTTTTAAATTCTGCTTTAAGTTTAAAAACAAAGACTATATAAATTAAGAAAAAAATAAGTAACAACTTACTGTTATTGGTACATCTTTTGTTCCTGAATTTAGTAAGTGGAGATTTAAAACTTTTGGTAGATCTGTTAAAATGGAGGAGAAAAAGTGCTTAAAAAAGCATCCTTAAAAAGCAAGTTAGAATCCTTACCTTATTGGATATCAAATTGAAGTTGCTCTAGGATATGAAATATAATGACAATCACATTAATAAAAGAAACGTTAGGGAGAAATCATTTTACTCAGTAGAACAGAACATATTTTAAGAACTGGCCCCCTTAAACAAACACAGTAAAAAACAAAACAAAAAACCTAGAATATAATTTTTAGTGAACTCAGATATTACTCATCTTTTAGTTAAAAGCATAATGAAGCAAATTAATGATGTGTGATATAAAATTATTTACTAAAAGCAAATCTAATTTTTAAGAATGTATTCTTCAACCCTAAATAACTACATTTTAATTACATATGATCCAAATACTTTCCAAATTACAAGTTATTTTTTCCTTAACAAAAATGTTCATTTGATTTTCAGTTTTTAGAATTAGAATTCTTTTATTGACCACCTGGGATAAATTTTTAACACAGTATCATTATAAAGCAGTTTAGTAACTCCTATTTATACGAAAATCCAGAAGTGAGTCTCTTGATTTCCTTTCTTTATCAATTAGAAAAAATATTCAGCATAACTGAATAGATGAAGAACTAGATTAAGATACTAAGAAGGAGATGGAGTAAGGTACTAGAAAACTACTTTCTGCCTCAGTCTTCCATTCTGAAAAATTAAGTTCTGCCCTGACCCTATTTTCCTACCTGGTACGCAATTCAACAGATGGGGTGTAAACTTTTGAGTGCTCTGAGTACCCCCAGAGATTTCTTCCAGCTCACACACCCACTGAGAAAGTGTAGCAGAGCCACTCAATGCCTTATCTCATTCACAGACTTTCTAAAAAGACCTATAAAGACTGTTTTTCTCCCCCTACTCCTCCTCACCTCCCTTACCTTGCGTTCGTAGTGTACCAAAATCTAACATTTCGGTTGAGGAGTAAATTCCAGGAGCTTGAAAAAGAAGAAAAGTAAACAATCATCTTTTACTTTGCCAGATTAAGATATACTGGAAACAAAATAAAACAAACTTGCAATTTCTTCATTTTATCACTAACCTGTTGTAACTTCGACCTCAACAGGCAAAATGATAAACTCGGTGCTGTCTGATGCATTAGTTTTTATTCTTATGAAGGCGGTGTGATTATCTGCTTCTCTGGAGGAAAAACTGGCCCTCATCACGCCTTTGGTTTCATATGGAGGAATTTCCTGAGGAGTGAGCAGATCAAGATGCAGCACAGGATTTGCAATGTTGCAAAACTATCTAGCTTTATTTAATCAGATGGCATCAACTGAAAGATGTGTTATTTTTACATATCTCTAAGAAAAATATATTGTCAATTAAATAGGTCTGATATAATACATGCTCCAGTTTTGGAGAACATTAAAATATAAAAATTGTGCTTTTTATACCTGATAAAATATGGTATGTAAAGTAAGGAAAGTAAAAGAATCAAATGATTTGAAAAACTGTCAGCCTCAAAGTCACCACTAAAGGCAGGACTAGGGTATAAAATTTGCTACTACTCTTTCTAGCATAGGTATGAATGTTCTGTGTTACAGGACTGAACATTTATGCTGCTTTCTGTGCCAAGAGCTTAATGAATCCAATTGGTAAACTGGATTTGCTTGGGAAACTTTTTTGTTGTTGGGTTTTCGGTGAAAGGAAATCAGAGCCCCCTCCTCGTGGTTATCATTTGCAGAGATTTCTGAGCACTTCTGGGAAAACGTTTCCCTCTGATGGTGACATTTCTGTTGGGTAGAAAATGTCGGGACTCAATCATTTGCCTGAACACCACTCTCTTAGTTTCTCATTTTTGGGGCAGAATACCTGACATCCACAATTTAAGGGAGGAATGATTTATTTTAGCTCAGTTTCAGAAGGTCACAGCCCATACACAGGTGTCTGGCAATGGTGGAAGCACAAGGTGGAGGGTAGTCAGAGATAAGCTCTTCCCAGCATGTTAAGCAGAAAGCCAAGTGAAGGAAGGAGGGAGCAGTTACACTTTCTGGTAATCCACCGCTTCTGAGTCCATCCCCCCGCCCCGTGCTGTCTCCTTTGACCAGACCCCACCTCTTACCAGCATCCAAATACATAAGGCTTTTGGGGGACTTTACAGATCTGAACCACGGCAACCACTAACACATTAAAAAAACAGTGGATTTCTGGGAATCACAGGAATTTCTCTACACACACCTTTTAGAATATTTTAGGAAATCCTTCTATTTCAAAACTTACAGGTCTTCACTTACCCCCTATTTGCTTAACATTTTAGTCTCAAAATACAAAACAGGGGAGGAGGAGGCTATGGAACTCTTTTGGGGAGTTAGAAATGGAAAGCACTTCCCACTCTAGGAAGCTGATTTGGTTGCTGGGCCTTTCTCTTGGACACTGAAATTGGCTGGGGTGAGGTCAAAGCCCACTGCCATTTTTTTTTTTCCCTTACTCTACTTTTGTAGCAATAAGAACCACTTCTTTTGATTCTTATTTTGCTGCTAGAACTATTAACACATAGTATTACTCTTTGCAGTGGTTCACTTAGTTCTTGATTACACCAAAATTATGAATTCTCTTACATTTATTAGATGCCAGTTATATTTCAAAGTAAATTCTTAGTTTTCTGTCTAAAATTCTAATATAAAATTAAGTTTATATCTAATCCTCCGAAGCAAAGGCTTTTAAAATAATCGCATAATTTCAAGGTGAAACATTAAATATGCTTCTCTGGCTTATATGTTTCTACATTTTGGGAATTAACCTTTTTCTTTCTTTCCTTGTCTTGCTTATATCTTTATCTTCCTATCTTCCTTTATGGCAGTTGAGACTGAACCTAGAGCCTGCACACTAAGTTACACCCCCGTCCTTTTCATTTTTTCCCCACTATTTTTATTAATATACATATGTAATACATAGTATTTACAATGAATTTGGGTGTTTCATACATCTATGTATCACATCGACTTCACAATCCCTTCCCATCTTCTATCCTTCCACCCCCTCGCTGTCCCTTCCCCCGGCTCCGGCTATCACTTCATATGGTTCCAAAGAATGTCTGTGTTCTGGGTTTTCCAAGTCCAAGAAACCATACGGTGTTTAACATATTAATCTTCCGCGTCTAAGTCATTTCACTCAAGTCACCACTCTACCCCAGCTTCCTATTCTGCTAATGGGTTTGCAGTAGTCAAATCTTGATATCTCCTGTCTGAATCCAACCAATCCCTTCATTGGGATATTCACCAAAAGTTTTTTTTCCATATTTTCCTACTTTGTTGCTAATGTTAAACCTGGCCTTACTCACCAGTTCACACTAGAAAATAATCATAAGCATGTAGTTCAAAAGGATAGTTAATTTGGGAAAGAAGAAAAAATAATAAATAAATAAATTTCAATTGCCTTAGCTGAATACTGGAAGGTGCGTATTTGTACATTCACAAGGTTATCTTTACATCAGTCAGTTTCCTTAAGATAAACTTTCATTAGTGACCTAGTAAGTGAATTGCTACAACAAAACAAAGTTAAAACTATATCACATTGCTACATTCAATGAACTTAAATCTATACCACATAAATATACTTAAAGTGACAGACATGTAGGCAAATCTAGTTATTTCTTAATTTCCTACCTTTCATATCTTATTTACTCATATTTCGCTGATTACTAACCTACTTTTTTCTCAGCTCCTTCTCTTATAGCTGTTGTCGCTTTTTCTCTGGGGTCATTGGTATCACTGGTCTCCCTTTCACTGTCCAAGTTTCCTTTTCATTTTTTAAGACAGTGTCTCACTAAGTTGGCCACAGGGAGTTTGAACCTGCAAACCTCCTGCTTATAGGAGTGTGCCACCACGTCAGCTACATGTTTGTTTCTAGATGTTCAAGTCACCATCCCTCAAATTGTACCTCTACATCTATTCTCTTGTTGATACCAGTCAGAAGACTGAAGAGGCCATGTGAGCATACATGCATGCCTTATGAATAACTGCAATGCATGAACTTGTTTGTAGTGGTAAAGTCAGTGTGTGTCTAATTACAGATGATTTGAATGACTTAAGTGACCCTAGCTTTGTGGATTAAAAACATAAAAACCCCTCATATGGCAGAAACCTTTATAAATTAGGTAGTTCTTGCATATTCCTTTATTTGGCTAGTGTTTACTAGTATTCTCCAGGAGAGTGACTCTCTAAGCACCGAAAGAAATTGTTGTCAGATATTCTGTAATATTGAAGGTAAACGTAGCTAACCTGGGAATTTAAATTCTAAGCTATACTGGGGGCTGGACAAAGGATCTCTCTAAATCTGCAAAGCCAGATCCTCTATGAGCAAGTGAATCTGAATGCTACATTCTCTACTTTCAGAATTTAATGAATCATTCCCACAATTAGAAAATTTTGGTATAAACCATCATGATAGAGTCAGAGGAGCTTTTCCTATATAATTCTGAGAAAACATAAAAGTAGAAATCACTTCCTTTCTACACAGAGGTCGAAAGCATTCACCAATTTTGTTCACTGGTTCTCTCTCCTCTCTTTCTCTCTCTTTCGAGACAAGCTCTCTCGGTAGTCCAGGCTGGTCCTGAACTCACTATGTAGCTTAGGCTAGCATGGAACTCACAGTAATCCTCCTGCTTCATTCTCGAGTGCTGGGATTAAAGAAGTGTGCCACCATGGCCAACCAGTATGTGGTGCTGGCAGACTGAACCTGCCTTGAACTTCCTAGGTAAGAGCTCTAATCCCTGAGCTATGCCCTATTCCCTGTTCAGCTAATATTTCATGCGGTGCTACAGAATCAATCTCAGGGTCTTGTGCATGCTAGGCAAGCACTTGAACTACTGAGATACACTCCCAACCCTCTCTACAACTTTAAACTATATTTCCTAATCATTTAACATTAAGATACTAATAAAGAAAAGTCATTCTTATATTTTGAGGCAATAAGGAGCTAAGGATTTTCCAGTGTTGCAAGGACATGGCTTCATGAGAATGCACACAACAACAACTCTTCCCACTTACCCACAGTTTTCTGGTACCTCCCTGTTGACCTGTGGGGAGTTCTAGGTGAAGGTCTCCTCCACTGGAGTACATCTCTACAACCTAGGATCAAAGAGCACATGGCATTTTTATTCAAAATCATATACTTGATGTAAGTGGTCTGCTGTCTTAGAGAAGTAATCTTGGCATCCTAACCCTAGGGGAAAACATTTATAGATATAAATATGGGATGAGTTCAGGGCCTACTGTGCATAAGCAAGGGTGGTATTTATAATTAAAACAGTGCAACTTTGAAAATTTAACTCAGTGTAGTTTTTTCATAGACTAGATTTTAGTGAGCAACAGAATACTTTTCTTTTTTCCAAATAAAGTAATTTATAGGAATTATCAAGTTTTAGAAATATAAATTTTATATTTCTTAAGAGTGATGTAAGTGCTTCTCGATTCACACAACCAGATCTAGGCCTGACCCAACAGCTACTACAATTATGAAGTACAGCAGAGACATATGGTACTCTGCGGTACAGGCAGGAACAGCAGTATCAGAACAGCTGGCTTCTGAGGGGGGAATGGAGGGAAGATGGCTAATGGATGCAAGGCACAGCTGGACAGGAGGACGAACTTAAGAGCTCTATGGCTAAGTAGGGTAACAGTGGTTGACAACTAATTGCATATTTCAAAGCAGCTAGTAGGACTGTGAATGTTCACATGAGGAGAAATATGCTTCAGGTGACAGACAACCCTGATATAGTCACTATACTCCTGTATGCATGTATTGTGATGCTACACTGTACCTCACTAATATGTATGATTACTATGTGTCCATTAAAATGAAAAGTATCTGGTTTCTACTGGTAACAAAATGACAGGTACTAAGAGCTCTCTCTGTATTTACATCTATGATTTTTAAAGGATGGCCTAACAGGCATCATTGATGCATATACATAACATATATTTAAAATGTACAACTTGAGGAATTCTGACATATGCATACATGTGTACATGAAGCCATCATAACGAAGTCGCCTTGTGGCCTTTGTAACTGATCCACTCATCTCTCTCTGCCCCCTTTTATTTCCAGCCAACCACAGATCTGCTGTCACTGTAGATTAGTGTGAATTTTCTAAAGTTATTTCACAGTAGGTACTCTTGTATTTGCTGCTTTAACTCAGTGCAATTATTTTGAAATTGATCAGGCTGTTTATATGTATTAACAATTTATTTCTCTTTCATATATTATACACACACACACACATGGTTTTGTGCTTCACTTTAAACCAGAAGTTTTCTCAAACAGCAAAACATTTGACTTGAGGGGAAATTTACCTCATATGATGAGGACTCACTTTTTTTTTCCCTTTAGAGCAATTTACCAGTTTGTAAAGATCATTCTACATGTAATAGCTATATACAAAAAGTTATAATATTGTTCACAGTGATAAATGAAAACACAGAAAGTCTCCAACTGGCTATGCAAGGATCTTTTACATTGTTGCTATTGTTTCTGTTACAACAGTGAGAGCAAAATACCTTACCAGAAAATGAAGCTAAGAGCTGGAAGAGCAAGCCACCAAGGAGAAAGGGGATACTGTCACAGAGCCAGTATTGCCCCACCTCTTCTCCACTTAATGTCAATCAAAACATATCACTGGCCATTTGGTCGTTTGGTTAAAAATAAAAAAGCAACACACTTATATGTACACACCAGCTTTTCTGTGCAAATAAAAGAATGGGAAAGGGTGATGAATGAATAGAAGAAACTATAGCATGCAGCAGTCAGGCTGAGGTAGAACCAAATCACAGTTTTCTAACTGAAAATGTATTCCTGGTCTGGAAGAACAGAGCTCTGGAGTAAAGTAAGCTTCCTTTGGCGAGGCACTGCTGTCTGCTGGTGGAGCACATCCGTTACACCTGCATCCACCATCCCAACTGTGCCGGCATGTCTACCTCATTGGCAGGTTGCCTGTCAAATCAAAATCTGGTCTGTCTCACTGACAAATCCTGCCATCCCCAAGACTTTCTTTAGTTTACTAAGTGGTGACTTAACTCTAAGCTGCACCACACAATCATCTTGCCTCAGCACCTTCAAATTTTATGATCACTGTTCCCAGTGCTAACTCCCTCCATGGGCTTTTCATCACCATGGCATGTGCTGGAGTTTCCTTGGCTGCTCGCTGACATCAGGTGAGCAAATAAGCGGCACCAGAGGCAACAGCAATCCACATTGCATTTTTAAAAAATGTATTCACAACACTGATGGACATTTGGGTTGTTTTCAGTGCTGCTATTAGAGATCAAGGTGCTCTGGGCACTGAGTCCAAGTCTTGGTGCGGAGATCTGCTTTTCTCTCTTTTGGGAAGGTATCTTTTCAGGTATCTCACAACTTAAGTGCTGTAACTCTCCCCTTGTTCCTCAGTGTCTCTTTCATTCTTTATGTACATTTATACTAGGGAGCTCTGGGAGGTCAAAAGCCACTTTTGTGGCCAAAGTCTTGTACTCAACATACAATATATTATTTTTACTTTACCTGCCATTTTAAAGCTACTCTAAAGTACCACAACATGGTCCCAAAAATCCTGGGGCCTGAAGGGTAGATACTACTAACATCCTGGAAAGTATTCCCATATCCTTCTACCATAGCCAATGTAACTAGAAGCTACAGTGGTCACACACACATTACATAGCGGGATGGCATCGAGGTGCAGGGTACTCCTACTGTAAAAGACACAGTTTCAAGGAGTCAAAAGGTTGGCTAGCAAAGTTTTTTTTATTAATAAAAATAAGTTTACTTTGAATCGTAAGTATATATCAGCCTTTCCCTGGACTTTAGTTTCTGGGCTGACATCAGTAAAAATTTAGTACTATTAGAAATAAATACAAACTTTAAAAAAGTTTATATTAGGCCAGAAAGAGTCTAGAAAAACAAGAAAGGAGAAGCTTGTAGAGCCAAAAACTCTTCTTGAATTAAATATAGAGCTAAATTATAATACCAGAGCAACCGGAGTTTTAAAAACACGGTTCCAAGATTTCCAAATCCAGACTGTGGTATTCTAAAATAAGACTACAGAAAGCTGTATTAAAAGCAATAAACCCCCTGCCTCATTGATACATCTAACCCTAACCCTGAGCCCTATTGTTTTAAATTGTCTTAGAAAGTAACAAAGTGGGATTACATGCTAAGGATTAATTCCAACCAAAGTGGGGTTTGTCATAAATCACCTCAAACACTCACCTGTAAAGGCTCACTGTGAGGGTTATGTATGTTTATTATTGGTGAGAAACTGCTATTCACAGGGACCCTGGCTCCAAGAAACGGCCTCAAACGATAGGGATTTGGAACTCCAACACCAAATACCTGTTCCGAAGAAGAATACCATTTTTACAGTTATAACTGTTTGACCTAGGGAGACTGGTGAATCTAATTTAAATGTACAATACTAGCAATCCTTTAAAAAAGACTTGGTTACATATTCGATTTACTCTATATATGTGCATTTGAAACATTCACTGTAATATGCTGGAAGTGGAAATGACATCCACTCTTCATGAAATCATCAAACACAAAAAGAAAATAAGGAATCAAAACTCTTCCTCTTTCCAACATCAGAAGGTAGATGCATGGCTCAGACCGTCCTCACACATGAAGCTGAGCCCTGAGTCATTCTCATACTGGAACAGGCTGACTGAGCAGGGTGAGCCTGTTATTCAAATGCCAAGTTTTTATTACATGCTGTGATGTGCTAGGCACAAATACATAAAGCAGGGGACAACTTAATAATGAAAAGACAGATAATAAGCCTACTCTCATAAGGCTTACATCCTCATACTGAGGACAGATTAGACACAATATGAACCAAAAGATTAAAAAGAAATCCCTACAGCTCAGAGTGAACTATGAACTGCATGAGGAGTGGGGGAAGAGTAGAAGGCTGCTAGACAGCTCCTGGGGAGCCAGCGATCCGGTGGTAATCCAGTGGTAATCTTGTTTGCAAGAGAGCAGTGGGAGCTTTTAAGAGAAAGAAGGGAAGAAAGAAAGACATGAAAAAAGAAAGAAAGAAACGAGGAAAATTTAAAAAGCAAAAGAGACATGGTAGTAAAGGGAGGGTAGGCAGACTCGAGATACCACTTGGGAGGAAGACTGGAGAAGGAGAGCTGTGGAGACGTAATGACAGCATACACCTGGCCAGCGAGTGCACCTTGTGGGCAGCCTGAACATAGCGTCACTCGGCCCAGACTGGCTGGCCTGCAAGGGCCTGGCCTTCGTAGGACTATGACCTTCATTCTTGTAACAGTCTTTTCACTTAGTATTAAATGAGTATCATCTGCACAGCATTTCAAAATGCTTGACTGACGCAAGCATCAGAAGTTTATGAAGCCCACTAAAAAATCTTGAAAGGCGCAATTCCCCATAAGTACAAAGAACATGGCTTCTTACAAAAATGGAATATTTACTCTGATACTTATTTTCAAAGAATATACAGTGTTTTGAGCACTGAAGTGGGAATGTTCCATAAAAAGCACAAAAAAGACGAGTAAGAAAGGTATCCAGCACATTGGTTAATATTACAGTTAAGCTGTAGTTAGAAGGTCAGGGGGTCTGAGCCCTTGTTCAATAATACTAGTAGCAGGGCAGGGATATAGCTCAGCAGTCAGAGCGCTTGCCTAGCAAGCACAAAGCCCTGGGTTTGACCTGCCAGCACCAAATACGCTGGTGTGATGGCACATTACAGTAATCCCAGCACTTGCAAGGCTGAGGCAGGAGGACTGCCACGTGTTCTAGGTCAGCCTGTGCTATATACTGGGCTCAGAAGTAGCCTGGACTACAAAGTGAGTGAGATCCTGTCTCCAAATGAAACAAAACAAAACAAACAAAAAAAATCCCCCAAACCTAGTGGCATAATTTAGGCAGTTATCTTTTTAAAAAAACAAGAACAACAAAATATAATGTAGGTTGAACTGAATGTACCGTACGGGCTAGACAATTATAAGCAATTATTCTTTATACTGTTGATAACTCTGACACCTAAAAATCCTGATTCAGGGGCTGGAAGAATGACTTAGTGGTTAAAGTGCTTGGCTAGCAAGTGCTAAGTCAAGCGCTAAGTACTCCAGTTCAATTCTCCAGCACCACATAAACTGGCCTGTAATCCCAGCACTTGGGGGGCTGAGACAGGAGGATTGCCATGAGTGCAAGGCCAGCCTGGGCTCCCTAGTAAGTTCAGGACCACCCTGGGCTATGGAGCGATACCCTGCTTCCAAAAAAAAAAAAAAAAAAAAAATCCTGATTCACACACAGAAAAATGAGTGACATATAAAAAGGTTTACTATATGAGACATATAAACATTAACTTTCTTTAATAATTATTCCATGTTATATAAACACTCCATGTTAAAAATTTAAAAACAACATATTTTAAAGAAAAGCAAGCATATATTTTTAATGTTATAACTGCTATCAAGTATACTTTATAAGTATGTAAGAATTTAGAAAAATATGTCAGCACAAAAATATTTTTGACTTTTCTGCCAATTTCACCGTAACATCTCAGCTATAGTTTTTAATATCACTTGCTAGCAATCTGAATTAAACAGGGGTACACTACAAGGATAAAAATGCTCCACACATAAATGCTTACATTTTCTATTAACTTCTGTCTCTAAAGTGAGCTCTTAAAAGATGGTCACACAAATTGGTGATGATGACTATATTTATGAATAAAAGTTTAAATTTTGATTCTTACCTGGTAAGTAAATACCCCATGATTAGATGTGTTAATAAATAAAGTATTTTCTACATTTCCTACTACTCTTGCAAGAAAAACTACATCAAATGATGTATTTCCTCCTGGAAGAATTTTCTGAAAAGGAAGAGAAAGTTAAATTGGTAACAACAACAAAAAAAATCAGATCACTCTGACCAAAACCAAGCAGATAAAGTTCCCTAAAACAAATATCACAGAATCATTTTCATAAACCAGCTTTTCTCTCTAAAGGTTTAAATTAGACCAACTATTGTGCAATGGAAAATAATAAATGAGACGTCTGCAGCCATGTCCCCCCACTCCCAGCCTAAGCCCCACGTAACAGATGGCTCCCTAGGACGCTCTTCACTCCACAATCACTAGGCTACAATGAGGTGCCTAATTACAGGCAGTTCCTGATCACATAATCAAGTAGGCACTGGGCTGAAGCTGAGCTTTTCACATAAATGCACTATTGTGCCACTAAGCAGCAGCTTGTATTATTCCAAAGAATAAGCCCAGGCCTCAACCCCTCAACCCCTGCTACCCATTCACATAAGGCACAAAATGTCCTGCCATTTACACTAGGAAAGAAGCCAGTTATCTTGTGCAGATTTCATAGTAATCAGTGATATAAAATTTTATTACAGCAAAACAATGGGGCTACTCCACAAAGTTCAAGGCCAGGACTGCAATTCTGTCTGCAATGAAACCTTAAAATGAATTTTGTATGTAAAGCCATCAACTTCCCTCATTCTGCTTCTATGCTAGAACTATAAAATGTTACTCAAATTATAGTTCAAAGTACATGGCTTCAAGACTCTGGTTTCACTTATGAAGAAAGCTGGAAAGAACACTTCTCCTGCATTATCAGCAACATGTTGAAAACTTTACCAAATCATAATTTTTTCTTCAAGGCACTACAGAGACTGGTTATTAAGCATCCAAAATCTAAGGAAGACAAACACGTCCAAGGAGATGGGATGCAAGTACTGGCTCACCCAAGGCAGGGGATGGGAAGAAGATGGGGCCGCCACACAGAAGACGGTAAAGAGAAAGAACTCAGCAACAAATTTACACAGTGCCCACAGGCTGAGTGTGGGCTTGCAGAGACTACAGAACTCCAACAACCGTACAAATTAGAATTCACACCTGAGACAGAAATCAGTAACAGATTTATATTTGGTGAATCTCTAGATAGTGCGGAATTAAACAAAACACTTCTAAAGAGCCCACTAGTCATGTAAGTAGTCACAAGAGAAATGATAAAAATATTTTTGATTGATCTGAAATGAAAATATATCATATCAAAATCTGTGGGTGGCAATTAAACCAATACTGAGAAAGAAACTTATAGCATCTCATGCTTATTTTGAATGAATAATCAATAATCTATGGTTCTGAATAATCCCAAAGTAACTAAAAGGAAGATAATAAAGGAAAAAAAATTAATAAAATAGAAAACAGCAAAAAAGTCAAAAAAACCAAAGCTGATACTTCAAAAAGGTCAAAACTGACAAAAATCCAACACAGAATGACTGAATAAAAGAGGAGAGGACCAAAACATAACAAAATAAAACATGGACATCATTATACATCTTTTATACACAAAAAAGATGAGAAAGGAATATTACAGACAATCCTACACCCATAACTTTAATAACCAGGGGAAACAGACACCTTCTAGGACCACCTGCCAAACTTGCCAAAGCTTACCCAAACCAGAAAAAAACCAAGACAGCCCTCCCCAACCATCCTCTTGCTCTTCCTCTGCTTTCAACAGTGGCGCTTTAAACACAGAAGCCAGCCCCTTCATTCCGCCTTCAAATCCCTTTGGTGCCTTCGCATTTCATTCAGGTGAAACCCCACATCCTCTGCGGCCTGTGAGCCCTGCGCTCACGCTGGTCTGGCACACCTCACCAGAGCTGCTGCCCTGCCCGCTCCTGAACCCTGGGATGCTCTTCCTCCGTGGCGCTCCACTCTCCTCTCTGCAGTCTCCTATCTCAATCCCTTCGAGCCTTTGTTCAAACATCGCTTTCTGAATGAAGCCTATTCTAGCCGGACCTTCCTAATCCTACTCTGCTAAATCTATGATTTTTTTCTTTTGCTCAGTTTACATTATCTCCTAAGATCTAAGATTATAAATGTATTTATTATGCTTGGCTTCCCTCTGCTGATGTCACCCAAGCCCCACAAGGCTATGTGCTTTGCGTAAAGGATCTCCATTATTCAGGGACCAAGCCAAAGCCTCTGGCACTTGGTAGGTACTTAGTATTTGTCAAACTAATTCATTTCTTAATTCTATACATATGGCAAGACAGTTTTTTTTTTTTTTGACAGGGTCTCACTCTACAGTCCAGGCTGGTCCTGAACTCACTATGGAGCCCAGGCTGACCTTGATTCTCCTGCCTCAGCCTCCCAGGTGCTGGGATTATAGGCATCCACCATTATGTCTGGCATACAAAACCATTTTTTAAACTTATATTATCTTATGTGTATGTTATTTACTAATCCAGTACAAATATTTTATTTACTGACAAAGTGCAAATATGTATGAAGAAATAGTTACTACCTTCTACCATCCTCCATTCTTGCCCTGCTGGGTTATCCAGTTAACTCAGTGCATCTAACTGGAACTTAATTCCAGCTGTTATTAATGTAACTAAATATTCACAGCCTTTTTGCTGTCTAAAAAAAGTGAGATTATATTCTACTCTGCAATGTATTTTTCTTACAGATTAATCATGTACATTGTTTCAGACCAACAGACACAGGCCAATTTCATTCTTTTAGTTAGCTTCGCAGGATCTCATCCTAGTGGTCCATCACATTTTGTTCAATTCCCAATAACGTACATGGGCACCAGAGTTTAACTAATGTAAATAATGTGCAGTCCTCAACAACTAATTAAAGTAAGTATTAATGTTCATTAAAGGTCTTCAAACCATGAGATTTTTATTCTAAAGCACACTAAAATAAGTAGATTAAAACATCTTAATTTTAGCTGCAGACTGAAACAATTTTTTTCTTACTCAATTTTCAGTTTATCTGGAAATTTAATTAACCAATGAGTTCTAATCAATCAGGAAAAATAATTTTTGTCTCCTTGCCATATACGTTAAGCAGCTCACTTCCACAATTCAAGCAATCAAAATTTGACTAATATTATGTAACTTTTAATTATAAGTAATTACATAATTATATTTAATTAACAAACCTGTAGATCAGGTAGCAAATGACAATGATAAAATATATAGAGAAATAAAATGTTACACGACCACATTTCTTGTATCTCTTATAACTATCATTCTTAATTCTGAGATGGTCTTAAAAACTTTAACACACAATCAAGTGTATGCAAGCATTAAAATATGACTGTAAGTTTTGACTTTTTAAATAATAATTATTTTTCCCATATTTCCTATTGGTAGAAATGAGATCAGTTAATAAATTAAAACCTTTCTGAGATACAGAAACTATTTTACTGATGAAAAAACAGATCTGACTAGCAATTCTAGCAAAGGCAATCAGAATTAACAAGAACACATGGAGAGGTTTTGCTCTCTTGGGCAGGACAAATGTTTTCATTCCCCCGGAGGCTGTGACTGCAGGCCTAATTCTGAAACTGACGGGAAACAGGCAATTTCTTCCCCCACAAATTTATTCTATCTTCTCCTCCACCTCTTGAACTTCTGAAAACAATGTCTACAACATGGACAAAAGATGGGAAGCATGCAGAAGGAAACAAAGAAAGAAAAGGAGTGCAGCGTTTGGCCCTCTTCACTGAGAAATCTAGGAAATCTAAACGACGTGGTTATTTTCATTACACACTGGCTTTTTAGCTTCTCTGACTACATACGTATTTAGCACATCTTTTTCAGAAGTTTTAGAATGTCAAGTTGGTGCTCATTAGGCTATATTGCTTGGTCTGCAATGTCTTTCAAAACCTGAATTAATTTTCAATGTGTGAAAATTGGGAGATATACACAAATCCTTATTTCTGGCTTTCCTTGGAGTAGCAAGGCCTGTCCTCCACATGGCACCCCTACTGGGGCCAAGTGGGAGCTGTCTGTTTGGACTGGACCCAGGCTCCCCAGAGCAGTCCTCAGGTCTGTCTGTCTGACCCCTCAACTAAACTCTTTATCTAACCCAGCAAGAATCTGTATTTGCAACTCCTATTCTAGTTTCTACTGTAATAGAAGCAAAAGTGAAAATTCTGGTTTTTAACCAAGGTGAAACTTGGAGTGCTGAGAAACCACAAACTTCCCTTGAATTAGCAAAGTTAAAAAGAAATCCTGTAGAGCAATTGTGAAGTATTTTTAACTGTTTCCACCTCTGCTTGCTCTCTAACCCACCACGTCTCTGCACAATGGTGGTGACCAAAAGATGGGCAGCTCCATTTACAAATTCACACGTCTTTCATATATTTCACTCTCTGTACTGCAATATCCCCATCACTGGGGAGGCCAAAGAACCCAGACCTTTCCTGGCTTCTAGGAAGCTACTCCATGATGGGGCAAACCACTTGGGGACTCAGTTTTTCAGTTGTGTACACAGGGCTCTTGTAGCATTAGAACTCTGAGATCACTGGGACACTCACAGAAATTGTAAAAGTGCCTTTTGGGTAACAAAAAAATAATATAAGAAAGATTTACTTAAGAAATATTTCAGGAGAGGCATCTTTTCCATGAATGAAACAAAGATACTAAACATTTATTAGCAAAAGTAATATACTAACTTATCAATTCTTCATTTATAAAATGCCTTTACATTAATAAAGAAAAAGTTACGTCACTTTTTTAAACTGAAAAGTTCCTACCTAGCAACATACAAGATTTTAGAAAGACATACAAAGATCTAAACAATTAATATAAAATTAATGTAGTAGGTAGTATCTTATATGCTTAAAAAAGTTCTTTCTGTGTTCTTTAGGTATATCCCTTCAAAGGATCTGGTGAAAACTCTGGGAAAATAAAGTCAGCTTCCATTCATTTACTTCCCTCTGGTATTTTCTATTTCATTAATTATTTTGGAAACCTACCCATTAAGGGTAATGTATTCTCTCCATTTCAAAATTACTTGAGATCAAATTTTTATTTTTGATATCAAAAAATTCTTCCTTTTCTAAAACAAATTCCCATCCTACTTAACAAAAATTTTAAGTAAGAGAAGATATCTTCGGTAGGCAGAACCCTAAAACGGACCCCAAGATTTCCTGGTTAATATCTGAGACTGTGACTCTGATGAGGAACTACACATTTGGTTATGTAGAGTACACTGTTAAAAGGGATTTTGCAGATGCAATTATGGCTAGGAGTCAGCTGACTGAGTTAATCAAGAGGGAAACTACTGAGCTGGGATGCAGCTCAGTGGTAGAGCATTTGCCTAGTATGTTCAATATACAGAACTGCAAAGACAGGGAAGGGGAAAGGAGAGAAGGGAGAGAATAGAGATGAGGTGAACGTAAAGGGGAGAGGGAGAGAGAGAAAGAGAAAGAGAGAGAGGAAGAGACCATTCTAGATAGTGCTTATCTATTACTGCAAGCCCTTACAAAGCAGGCTGCTCTGCTGGAGGCAGAAAAGAAGCCAAAGAAAGCTGACTAATGACGGGAAATGATGCACTGCTGCTGTCTCGAACATGGAGGAACCCCAAAGAGGTGTTTGGGCGCCTTGAGCTGAGAGTGGTCCCTGGTAATGACAGCAATAATCTGAGTGCTTCAGTTCTATACCACAAGGAACATATTGCTACCAAAAAGTTGAAAGAGTCTGCAAGTAGATTTGCCCTTGGAGCCTCCAGAGGGAGGCACAGCACTGACATCATCTTATTTTCGGCCTTAAAATTTACAGATTATACTACTGAGTGGGTATTATCTTAAGCCATCTAGTTTGTAGTAACTTATTATGCAGCAATAGAAAACTAACATAATGCTAAGGAACTACTTATTATTAAAAAGGAATATCAAGTCAAATGAATGTCAGAGCATTATTTTTTAAAAGTACTTCAGGTAGCACTCATGAGCTCATCTGTTTGTTAAGCCGGTTCATGTTGAGAAAACCAATTGTGTATTGAGAGGTAGAAGTCATACTCTTAGAAAGTGAGACAAGCTGAAATCTAGAAAAGAACATTCAAACCAGATCCCATTTAGCGCAAAATAAAAACTATTCATCAACAAAAATGTAAAGTTTCAATTTCAAACTCAGGAGAAATAATTTTTAGCAGAGAAACTTACCCTATTTTGAAAAAATGATGCATGAAAATGTGATGTTGTAGCTGAGATTGATATTAAAGTTATAGTTTCTTCAGAACTAGGATTATGTAAGTAGACTTTTTCCATTTTTGGCATTCCAACTGGCCTGTAAAAAAAAAAAAAACTGTCACAAATACTTCAAAGACAATTCTAGTTGGTAAGATAATTACTAGTTGTTTAAAAAAATATTAGGGCCAGGGATGTAGCTCAGTGACAGAGTGCTTGCCTATGGTGTGAGAGGCCCTGAGTTTGGTCCCTATCACGACAAGAATTAACAACAACAACAAAAATCAAAATTATTAGAAATTTAAATTCAACTATGTTAAAAATACATCAAGCTGATTTAGATTAATATGTAAAATTTCACATATTCAACACATATTTACCGAGTGTCCATTTTTTGTTCCACTGTGCCAGTGCTGAGATGGAATGAGGCAAGTCTCAGCCCAGTGATGCTTACGATCTACTGAGGTGGTGGGCAAGGAACAAACGGCCTTTTCTCTCCACGATACCATCCTGTGTCCCTAGTAGTTTACAATCTAGTAAGGAGGCAGCAGGGCACAAAATGGCCACACCCTTTTCTCTCTGCAATTCACTTAGTGTCCCTCTTCGTCTGGAATCACGTCCTCTTCTCAAAGTCCACTCCCACTCCTCAGTCATAAATTAGATGCAGTTTGGGACCAGAAAGTGTGTGGCAAAGTCACATGAGGAGACCCTGGGTTAGGGACTTTTCTGGCCTCATTTTTATACCCAAGAATACTAAGGCACAAAAAGTTAATCAACTTGCCTTCCTCCAGTCACAGTTGGAACTTAGATTTGAACCAAGGCCATGTGGGCCTAGTCTCATGATCTAACCTCAGGTACTAAGTGCATCATACTCTCAAAGGAACAATATTAAAAACTCTCTCCGGGGGTCACAGATTCACTTTCATGCTTCCTTCCACATACATGTCATGAACTGTCTAAAAAGCAAAATTATATTATGATGTCCACATGCTACTTCAGTAGCTCCTAATTTCTACAGCGCCAGAGACTTTTATCTATAAGTCACATTTTTTCCTTAATGTTCTCTAAACACTTCTTTGACGTCCGACTTATCTCCCAACAAGATGACCAGCACCTTGAAGACAAGAAACACATCATGTAGCACTGTGCTATCACTGGGCACAGCACAGGATATGGTAAGAGTATCTGCACACATGCCCGCTTGCTTCCTCTACTCTCGCCATCCACTAGGTACCAAGGTCCTTCTCCTTCATCTGATGTGACCCAACCTAAACAAGCAACTCCCTAGGTTTTCACAATTCCAATTCTCACTTGGGTCAAGGTGCTTCCACAGACACAATCTCCATGTCTTTGCCAACTGTTTGCTCTGTGCTTTTCTCTTTATCCTCTACCCACCAAATGCTCATTTGCTAATGCAAACACAGCCTTCTTTCATAAGGTCTTTCCTCATGTAATCATTTCAGTAATGCTTTTTAAAACTTTGTGTTTTGTAATTCAAGGTTTGTGCATAATCCCCAAATCCTAAGCAGTTGAAAACAGAGCCACAATGGGTTTTATACTTGCTTCAAGAGTCCCAATGTAGCCAGCATGATGGAGTTTTGAAAGAGTTGAATTTTTTTCTTTCCTTTGGAGGTAAGCGATTTCTCTGAAAATCTAACCTGCAATGGAGTGCTGAGGAGCAGAATCGCAGACATGGCTGCTGAGGATGAGGCCAGTTTCCTTTAGAAGTAAGTGACTCCTTCAGGAATCAAATCTGCTACGTGGTACCCTAGGCCTTTTCAGTTCTACAGCAGAAGCTCTAACCTGTGGGACAACCCTTCCTCTTGACTCAAGGGGCAGACTATTTGGAGACAGGGAGAGAGCGCTGGCTGTAAAAGATGAAGACGATTTCCTTCTGCAAGGGAAAGGGAGAGAGAGCTGGCAATGACAGGAAGTGGGAAGGAAGGCCTGAGGAAATGTACACTATCACTCTGCGATTCTGCTCCTTGCAACAAGACCTCACACATGGGGAGATGCACTTTGCGGCAAACTGGGTCCCTCCATCTCCTCAGAGCTAGCTTGGAGTATATCCATTTTCTTATTTACCATAATAAATAGCCTTTTTTGATCTGATCTGCAGAGTAGATGCAGCCATAAAGCTCCAGATCACACACTATGCTTGCTTTCATTCTTTTAAGTTTTGCCCTTATCTTTTCTACAATTCAGTAGACTATCTGTAATTTATGACTAGGAAAAGTTGATTAAGACAGTGAATAGCTGATAATTTTTTTAATTTTAAGAAAATAAATCAGGAGTTCTGTTTTTTTAAAAAAGATGAGTTTGACTGTATATGCTGGCTTTCCTTGCTATTACCAAAAGTCCTCCAACAATGCTGAAAAAAGAAGGTAGAGGAAGATACTTGAAGAACTAACAAGAACAAAATCTCACCAAAAAAATGAGAACTCCCAAGGGGAACTGAAGGGCCAAAAGGAAGGCTCCCAAATCATTATCCCCTTTCTTCAGTGTGCCTTGAGGCACTGAAGCCCTTCCTTCAACCACAACAGAAGAACAGCTTGCAGATACTACACTTGAGGTGATTATTATGTATCACAAAAACTAATACAAATAACAAATATAGGAAGAAGATTCACAGATGGAAGTCAAAATGATACAGTAAATTATAAATACATAAAAATGCTCCAGTTAAAAAAAATTCTCAGAGGTGAGAAGTTGATAATCTGCTTCCCTTGAATAGGTTTTCCTCTAACTTTGCTCTCCAGTCCTCCAAAGCCTTGGGGATAGTGCGAAGGAATTTAGGAGGACATCTCTGCTCAACAATGCTTCTGCTTCTTTCAGTTAAGAGTGGAGAGGGCTATGGGACTGCAGCAGCTACATGTGTGTATGTGGAATTAGGGATTCTCCACCATGGGTACCATTTCTCTTTTTAAATTTACAAGATGAGACAAAGACCAGGGCTTGGCCTTCTAGAAGCCCTTCCTTTGGACAGATTATAAAACAGTACTTCATAAATTCATACACTATAATATGAGAAGTACAGTCAATGATAACATATGATGTAGTGACAGGTTACAAGACCATTCCCTATTTGATTGTATTATACCTCTCCACTTATACCAGACATGGCATGGCCACATATCTTGCATGACATACACGATCTGCAAACATCTAATCTCATTCTGTGGGTTAGCTTTTTAATCAATATTTTCCTGATGGTATCATTTAGAGCACAAAAGGTTTTAGTTTTCATGCAGCCAAATAGGGATAGAGGAGTGTAAGTGTCACTGGTGCTTCTGAACGGCAACATATTTACATTTCGCTCTATGCTACATTCAGTTGTTGCAGACTCCACTGTATTATCTTGGTGCTACCATCAAAATCAAGTGGCAACATGAGTTTTTTCTTGGAATCTGAATTCTTTTGTACTTATCTGTATCTATATACCTATCCTTATCATAGTACCATAAAGTCTTCACTACTATTGCTTTGTGGAAAGCTTCTGAATTTGGGAGTCCTTGAACTTTGGTCTCCTTTTAAAGAATGTTTTGGCTACTATGAGTCTTTATGTTTACATGTGATTTTAGGACCAGACTGCCAACTTCTGCAGATTAAAGAAAAAAAAAAGACTACTAAGATTTTGTTGGGGATTAAGTTAATTTAACCTTAATTTGTGTCTTCTAATTCATGAACATGGGATATCTTACTTCATATTATGTTCCTTAACTTCTCTGGGTAATCCTTTGCAGTTTTCAGTATGTAAGACTATACTGCTTCTGTCAAAATTGTAATTAAGTATTTCATTCTTTTTGATGTTACTGTAAATATAAGTGGAATTGTTTTAAGATTATTCATTTTAAGAGTTCACTTCTTAACTTTAAGAATGTTCATTGCTAATGTATAAAAATACAGTTTACTTTCTATATACTGGTCTCATATCCTATAACCCTACTACTCTTATTCTAATAGCTTTATTTTACTGATTTATATACATATTTCAGTAGTTTCCTTAGAATTACACTGGAAGGCACAAAATTTAAATAAAGATGCTTTTATTTCTTCTTTTCTCATCTGGGTAGGTTTTTTTTCTTACCTGGTTGTCCTAGTCAGATCTGGAAGTGACAAGAACGGATATTCTGTCTGCCCTTGATGTGTGTGGTGTGTGTGGCGGTGGGGTTGGGGGGGTGAGGGCTCTTCATTCTTTCACCTTGAAGTATGTCAGCCTTGGGGGCTCTGGGTTTTCATAGGTGAAGTTTACAAGGTTGAAGAAATTCCCTTCTATTCCTAGTTTGTTGAGAATTATTACCACGAAAGAATATTTTTTCAAATGCTTTTGTTGTGTTTACTGACATGATTATATGTTTCCCATTATTTGATTAATAAGGTGTAGTACAATAAGTGATTTTTTTTTTTGAGACAGGCCTAACTCTGCAGTCCAGGCTGGTCCTGAATTCACTACGGAGCCCAGGCTAGCCTCAAACTCATGGCAATCCTACTGTCTCAGCCTCCCGAATGCTGAGATTACAGGCATGCACCAAAATGCCCAGCTTTATGTGGTGCTGGGGAATTGAACTCAGGGCCTTGAGCTTGCTAACCAAGTGTTTTAACTGCTACACTATTCCTCCAGCCCATGATTTTCAACTGTTAAACTAACCTTGCATTTTTGAGATTAATACCACAGTGTCATGGAGTATAATTCTTTTTATATGTTGCTGGATTCTGTAAAGGATGCTTTTGGTAGTATCAGCAGCTGCACTCAAGGTCTTTGTACAAGGCTACATCCCCAGTTCTTTTATTTAAAAAAAAAAAATTCATTTTTGACACAAGTTCTCACCAAGTTGCCCAGGATGGGTGCGGATTTGTAGTCTTTCTACCTCAGCTTCCTAAAGTGCTGGGATTACAGGCATGTGTCACCCCTCCTGCTTGTGCATGACTGTTACTATGTTCAGGAGGGATATTTATCTATAGTGTCTTCTTGTTTTTGTTTTTCTTGTAATAACTCTGCTGGATTTTGGTATCAGGGTAATATAGGGCAAAGTGACATGGCTGGAGCGTGTTTCTCCTTCTATCATTTGGAGGAACAAGTGTAAGACTGCTATTAGTTCCCTGTATATTTTGTAGAATTCACTAGTAAAGCTGAGCACACTTGCTTCCTGGGAGGTTTTTGGTAACTAATTTAAACTCTTTCCTTGTTATTAAGTTTATTCAGGTTTCCTACTTCATTTATTATCTCTATCAGATATCCTATTTCTTATTTTTATAGACAAAATTAAACAAATAGGTATGGTTGTGTTCCAACAAAACTTTATTTACAAAAAAAGATGCCAATGGGAGTCAGAGAAGATGCCAGCAAGATGGTAGAATAGGAAGATCTAGACCTCCTAACCCCACTGAGACACAAATTAACAATAAACAGAAAAACTCTCTTCACAAGAAATTTGGAAACTAGTGAGGAGGCTCCTGTACCAGATGTGAACACAAAACCAGCCTCAATGAAGACAGAAGGAAAATTTATGGCACCAGTTCTCCATGGCTTCTACTCCTGGTGCTGCATCACAATGAGGTGGAAAAATCCTAAATGCTGGCTTCTCCTGGGAAGAGAGAGAGAAGACTGAACCGTATGTCCAAAGTTTTGACTTTTCAGTGGAGTATCCAAGGACTGAGTTTCTATCTTATTTAAATCCAGCAGCCACTGAAAATAAAAATGACAATTTGGACTAACTATACAGGTATATAGGTACATCAGTATACAAGGATGTAAGCTTAATGGGTATAATATAAGAATAATATTCTTATAACTTTTTTATAGGTTGGGATATTTCAATATAAAACATGGACAAGTCAGCTCAAAAACAGGCAACACTAATGTACTATTTAAATGCATATGCATCATTACCATAGCTGTAAAGAAAATCTAGAAGTGGTTATAAAAATTCAGGATAGTGGCTAATTTCTGAGGAGAAGTATGAACTTGCGATCAGGATATAGTAGTGTCTGAGTGCTGAAAAGTGTTGTATTTCTTGAGCTGTGAAATAGTTGAAAAATTAAAGACTACCTTATGAATTTCAATGTGTATATATTTCACATACAAAAAAGAAAAAGGTAAAAATAATGTTATAGCAAGGAAAATATCTGGAAAGTAACACTATAATAAGCACCAACTTTTTGGTTTTTTAACTTTAGAGTATAAAGATGGTTATGCTATATTAGCTACTTCTTTCAGGTCAATGCAGTGAAAGGACTTTTCTGAGAACCTACAATTAGAATAATGCCACCTTAACTTTACAGCTGATTCTTATCTACCCATCAATGCCAAATCCTGATTAATCAGATATTGAACTCTGTGCACTACAATATGATCCCTCACCAATCCATTTGAAAGTATGCCAATAAGTGCTATGTATAAATAGAATACTAGAGAACTCATTAGATAGCTATGATGATATACTCGAAGTATAGTTAGTGTTCAAACAGATATTTTCATATTTCATAAGCCTATCTAATTTCCTCATCAGGACTTGTCTTTCTTTTGACACGAAGATTAAAAACACTCCAAATCAAAGATTGGTCAGTTTCACGTACTCAACTTGACTCTTAATATAGTCATACATTTTACTTGATTTTCATATTCTGTATCATTTAAATAAAAATCAAAATCCAATTCACCATTACTTTATCATTTCTTCTGTAGCTTCACCCATAATTAATTATGGACTCAACTTTTTCAGTCTTTTCTATAACAGAATAACAATATTTTCTTTCCTTACTATTTGGGTCCAAAAATGTATAAATAATACTTTTCACTCTCTTTTGTAAACACATATTTTTAAATGTTGCGATGACAGTTTACAGTGTCTTATTTTACATATCATTTGAGAAACTGTTTTTTCTTTATTCTGTACTATTAAAGACTGAACCCAGGGCCTTCACAGTGAACTATATCCCACACTTTTCTGAGACTAGGCTTGGACAGGTTGCTAAGTCATCCAGGCTCAAACTTGCAATCCTTTGGTCTCAGCCTCACCAAAGTGTGAAGATTACAGGTATGCACCACTTCTTTATAACACTGACATGAAGCTTTGCTGTGTTGAGATTGGCTGTGGTCTGCTGCTTCAGAACCCTAAACCACGTCACATTTTCTGGAATCTGCAGGGGTCATTATCTCGCAGAAGCTGGAAAGATGTGCAGAGGACAAACTCCCCTCAGGTTTCTAAGATGGGAGCTGATGACTCTGCTGCATCAGGTGTCAGGGAAGTCTGTGCCCACTTAAGAGTCCTAGAGCTGGAATCCTACTAAAGGGTTGTTCTGCTTTATACAGAAAAGCAAACATCGCTGCACGGCCTACAGCCCAGCCACTACCAGGTTCACAATAATCCCATGGCTTAACAGTCTAGCCACAGATGGGAGTAGCAGGGGTCAGGAGCGGAACCAGGGCCTTGGGGCCTGAGTCAGTGACTAAGGGGTACCCAAAGCAGGTCTACAGGGACATAAGTAGGGTGAGACAGCAGGAATCTAAGTATCCTTCAAATTCCTCAAACAATGAAGCACTAGGCCTGCTGAATTCCTGTGGCCTCTAGTAAAGACCAGAATCCTTAACCAACTGGCTCCTAAATCCCAGATAGGGACACAGGACCAAGGAACAATTAGGGAAGCAGTACCAGCCCCAAACTATGGCCATGATGCTATAGGGAAAAACTGGATAGTGGAGAAAATAAGTGTTCTTCCTAAGCTTAAACAGACATATAAGTAGAACAGTATATAGGAATAAAAATAAGATCTTTACATTTTGAAAGTTCCCGAAGTATGTACTTTGTATTTTTAAAAAATCCTGTAAGCTAAGCATGGTGGTACAGGCCCATAATCCCAGCACTTTGAAAGGCTGAGGCAGGAGGACTCCTAGTTTCACACCTGCCTGGGAACTTAGTGAGACCCTGTCTCAAAATAAAAAATAAAAATCACTGAGATATAGTTCAGTGTGAAGGCCCTAGGCTCAATTCCTGGGGCAGATGGTGGCAGTAGTGATGGGAGAAGTTCTTTTACAATTAAAATAGGCTGCAGGTTAACCGGCAGTCATTCATTCATTACCCCATGAGTTTGTTCTTTTTGTTCCTTGTGTGACTTCATTGCAATCTCAGCTAAGATAAAAAGACCAGCATAAGATAGACATGTGTTCTGAGAGATCTTTCAAAAAGACAGGGCTGCAGACGTTCCACAAAGGGGCTTTGGGGTAACAAGACAGCCTGGGGGTTCCAGGAGTCTGCAGTGCAGGAGCCAGGGGTGGAAGAGGATGCAAGATCCCTAGCGCTGCTAAGGTTGGCCTGGACTTGTTTTCTAGGAATCAGAGGAAAGGCCAGGGGCCACTCCCCATGGGAGGGAACCCTTGCTCAGAGACAAAGGTCATTTACCTGCTTGGATCAAAGGAGTCTAAAGTACCGGAAGACAGAGGGAAGGTAACAGGAAGGATGTTAGCAAGCATTCCTAGTGAGCACGCTCTAGGAGCAGGCTTCCCCAACCCTGGGCAGTCTGGCCCACAGGAAACAGAACCAGTCCCTGCAGGAACAGCCTGCCCTGCCTTCCTCGCCCCCACCTCTGGGCTCTATTCCCTTGGGACAACAGTGACTCTTTACTATGGGAAATACACACTTGCTTGTAAATATACAATGCATTAATTTTCCCTGGTACATAACAAATTACAATTCTCTAAGAATGGCTGATCACCAGTTCAGGGTCTCAAGGCTTCTGCCCCAGCGTGCCTGTAGGCTGTGTTCTCATCTAAAACCTGAAGTCCTCTTCTAAGATCATTCAGGTCACAGGCAAGACTAAGGCTGCCTGTGGTCTTTTGCCACAGGGGCCCTGCTTCCAAATCCAGAACAGAGGAATTTCCATGTATCAAGTACCTCTACCTCTCACACTTCAGCTCTCTGGTGTGACTGCTTCTTTGGACTGCTCAGCCAGACCTCTAAGGCTCAGGGACAGGCCAGACTCACTCAGGCTGTCTCTCTATCTCAACAGGTCCACTGACTTAGGGCCTTTCAAAATCCTTTATACAGCAACACCTAGATAACCACCTGATTGAATAACAGGAAGGAGGCATGTGTAGGTATATTAGAGGCCTGACATTTTGCAAACCATCTTAGAATTCTGCTATCGCAAGCAGCATGTCTGTGACCTGCTTGGCAGACAGGTGAAATTTAAAAATAAAACAAAGATTTCCAGATGCCTGCCAGTGCTGCTCCTGTTTGTTTCCACCCTTGGCTGTACCAAAGACAGCAGGAGGGCCAAAGGGACGGTGTGAAGTATTTATAGATGAGCAGGCTGAAGCAAGTGGACAGCTGCTCTCTACACTGCTGCAGCAGAACTAACGCCTAACTGTCCAGATTCTAGAAGAGTCAAGGCTCAAAGCAATTAGGAATAAGTGGCAGCTATGAATTAGAGACTACCTTGGAAAATAAACTGTAATTTTGTCATCTAATGGCAAGTTTCCTCTGTCACAGAAAGATGACACTGCAGTGCCAGGAAACAGCTGAAGAAACAGCTTAGCAATTGCCCCAGGACAAGCCTCGTGAATGACAGTGACGCAGCATTCTGTTAAACTCAGCTTTGGCAGGAAGTTGGGCCAAATCAACATGCAGCACTTTGTACTACTCAATCACCACAAATCCTGTTTTCTCAAATGCACAGTGGTGGAAATGCTCTCATGAAAAGGCTAAACAGAAACTGAGAAGCTAACAGGCACCTCAACACCGCTTTTAAAAAGGGACAGCCTATTTGATTTACTTTCAATACCAAACCCTCATGAGAGAGAAATATCTTTCATAGGGTGAATTTATTTGACAATAAAGACTTCCATTCTTTGCAACAATCTAATCAATGTCCACTTCTTAAGCCATTAAGTAGCCATTTTAAATCTTAGATTTGAATGGTGGATTTTCTGCACTTCACAATTATATAAACTAAAGTAAAACAGGATTCCACCCAAAGCATATTTTACAGTTAGCCATAAATGTTTGCAAAAGGAGTTGTTATGGAAACAGAAAAACATTTAATAGCAGTAAAATAAAGAAGGAAGTAGGATGGTTGCTGCAGTGGACTGTTTGGGTGGGAGGAGAGAAGCGAGGATGGGAAGAGAAGAGGAGGAAATAAATGGTAGAATTAAAAAATATAAACAAAAAGATGTAAACAAGGAAAACTATTTTTGAAGAAAGTTAATTTGATCAAATTACTTGAATTAATTCTAGAGGGCAGTGGGGATGACCAAGGTAGTGAGGAGTCAGCAGGGTGGTCTACAAAGACCTGGGAAAACATCTTACTGCAGCCTTTCTAAAAGGCCTGGAGCCCTCAGAAGATGCCATAGTAATAAAGAATCCAACTTCACTGCTGATATTTGATCACTGGCAATTCTGAGGCCTCAGCAAGGCACGCTAAGAAGCAGCCCACCCACTCTGGGAGCTGGTAAGCTTAAACCTTGGCAAGGCTCACCCACCAGCTGCTTTCTAACCACAATAAAGCCAACTCCTTTCCTGTCTTCAAGCCATTTTTCACACCTGCTTGGGAGCCTGCCACGGTCTCTCCGGAAAACCTCTTACTGTGAGTGTAGATGATTCCCAATTTAAAAATTTTCAACTTTACTATGTAAAAGTGACATGCATTCAGTAAAAACTGTGCTTTGAATTCAGATGCCTTCCTGGGCTAGAACTTGACAGTCTGGTCCTTCCTTGAGGTGCTGGGCAGCAGAAGTGAGCTGCACCTCCTAGTCAGCCACGAGATTATGAGGGGCAAATATCAATATGTTATAGGTGCAATGTTGCCAGCAGTTTTTGGAGACAAATACTTAAACACTTAATAAATCCCAACAGATAGAAAAAAAAAAAAAAGAAAAAGGGAGGTCCATTTAAGCTATGATGTTTGGCAGGGTTGGTATATTATTTTTGATTTAATATTTTTAACTTACACTGGTTTAACTGGGATGTAATCCCACTGTAAGTGGAAGAACATTTGTATAATAAAGCCCTTCATATCCTCCTGATGTGTCTTGATACCCAAGCCAAATTTTGATGAGGATCCATCCACAACGAACACCATGGAAACAGAGAGAAGGCAGCTGCTACCACTGCTGAGCAGGCTGGGAAGGCCTGTTTTGCACAGCAGGGATATCCTCTAACCCCCCAGCCCCCTTCCCAGGGACAGACCACTATCTATCCATTAACCCAGGTGCACTACAGGTGGGTGCTCACCATCACTGACTTACCACATAAGCTCTACCTCCTGTCAAGACTTCACTGATTCGGTATAATGGTAAGTTGTATAATTATCTCCTTACATATTACAGTGCAATACTAACAGAAAGTAAGTACACAACAGTGTGTAGTATGCTTGAATCATCATGAAACTTTCTGCACTTCACAATTATATAAACTTGTGCCTCCCCACAACTGGTATGCAGAAAAATTATCTTCTAGTAAACTGGTCTCTGGTGCTAAAAAGATTGAGATCTGCTGTTCCACACAACTGATTAGGAATACAACAGACCAAGGAGGCTGTGCTGGACTTGAAATGGAGCTGCGGCTCATCCTGCAATTACTTTCTCTGATGAAGTCTCACAAATACAAGCACAGCAACTGAGGGACACACCCACTGACAGATACCCCTGCCCTGACTGGTAGGATGGACACTTGGCTCAAGTGGGGGGAATCACTGCTCTACCCTGAGATTTTTCACACTAAAGAAACAGAAGCTAGTGTTTCCCAGGACAGAGGCAGTACAGAATACAAGTCAGAAAGCAGGTAGGTGTGTGCATGCCTGTATTTTAGGAGACTGAGGCGGGAGGATTCCAAATTCAAGCTCAACCTGGGAAAAATAGTGACTCAGTGAGGTTGTCTTAAGTTACTTTTTCATTGCTGTGACTCAATACCTGACATGCACAAATTAGGGGAGGAAAAGTTTATTGTGGCTCACAGTTTCAGAAGGTCACAATCCATTCATGGGCAGCCAGCAACAATGGAAGCACGAGACAGAGGCAGAGGTAGAGGCAGCTCCTCACAGCATGGCAAACAGGAACACAAGTCAGGTCAATTCCAAGAGGAAGAGTAAAAGTTGCATTTATCCTTCTAGGTCTCATCCCAGTAATACATCCTTCTGGGTCCAGCCTCAGTATTCAAACCCCTTCCAGGATTAAGGCCCCACCACAGTCTGTAATCCAATCCACATTCCTGTCTTCCACCATACACCCATAATTCATCCCTCTGACAAGGTCCCAATCTCCTAACAGTACATGGTTCCATAGATAATCCATAACATCCAAATATATGAGACACTGGGGGGACATTCCAGCTCCAAACCACAATAGAGGTTCTGCCTAAAAATAAAACATAAAATAAAAGGGGATATTAACTCAGTGTGAAGGCTCTAGGTTCAGTAATGCAAAAAAACAAATTCCAGTCATCAGTGGGGTCTTTTCTATGACTGTACAAAAAAGATATTGACAGTGAGGAAAGAACAAGCCAAAAGTGAGAAAGAGACGAGATAAAAGGGAGCATTGCTGATGGCAGATTACATGGGCCCTGCTGTCACCAGGGCCTCTCAGCACTCCATCAGAGTTCTCATTTTTGCCTTAGCACGACTCAGTTTTCTATCACAACCAAACAAAGTACTGACAAATAAAGAGGAACAAAAGGCACTCTGTATGTGATGTCAATTTTGATATCAATAAGGCCATGTTGATTTTAATAGAATGCCCTTAATGAGAAATGGCTGTTGAAGATTTTGGAGTAAAATGTGACGATGCCCATTATTTCTAAGATGATTCAAAAACAAAAGCGTGAAATAAGTATGATGATAATGTGAACAATTTCTGAAGATTTTAAAAGCACATGCATTATATGTTTTTTTTTCTACATATATGAGAGCCCCTTTAAAAAATTTAGAGGGAAAATTCTTAAGGCAATTATAATACTGGAAAGATCACAGTGACTCCAGGAAATTGTGTGTAGTTCTCCAAAGGTAAAGCAGCTTATAAAATTAGTATTCATCTTAAAAGCAATAGGTTAACTATGAAAAGACTGTGAGTTGAGGAGACTGGAGAAAATTATCAAATTTTAATACTACTGATTCCTCTGCTGACAGCATGGATCATAAATCAGAAAAGGGCAGGTATGTGATCATAGTCCAGGTAAGAAATCATGAGGGTCTAGAACAGCTCAGCTTTCCTATGGTAATCAGTTACTTCCTAAAGCCCTGGTAATTTGCTTTCTGTAGTGAAAATGTACAGTTTCACTTTCTTTGTCCTGCAACTACTTTCAAGTTTTATACAAAGACCCTCAGCTCAGAGGTTGATAAGCAAATTCAAACACACCTTCTTCTCTTTTTCCCAATCAAAGTACTACATTTAGGAACCTCTTATTTGTATCCAAATTTGGCTCCCTTACCTGCCCCACCCCTGCTTGGTCTAGAATAAGCAGCAATCCTCCTGCCTCAGCCTCCCAAGTGCTGGGATTACAGGCATGTACCACCACACCCATTTTATGTAGTATGGGGGAACTGAACCCTGGGCCTTGTGCTTGCTAAGCAAGCACTTTAACTGCCGAGCCACACCCCTTCTTTTTGATATGATCTTAACTGAGCTAAACTATAGTCCCCAGAATTCCTTCCTAGCTGTTTTCAATCAGTTGAGTTGTGATATTCTCTCCTGAGAGCTGGAAGATGGAAAGGAGGCTGCAGCTGTTTAGTAGTGGGCATACACAAGCATGCACAGGTTTTTCTGGTTATTCAGTGAAACACTAACTGTTGTTGAGGGAGATTTTGCACAGCATCTCATCAATTGACTTTAAGTTAATGAGATTATTTTTGGTAGGCCTGCCAATCACTTGAAAACTCTTTCAATGATAGCACAGACCTTGTCTGAGCTAAGAGCTTCCAAACAGTAGGTGGACCTACAATGGCTATCCTCTCAGGGTCTCCTCCGAATGCTCCCTGGGGACAACAAACTTCAGCCTGTGCCCTCGGGCTTCAGCCTTGCTATGACCTTCCTTTCTGACTTCCGGCCCAGGTAGAATTTGAGCTCGCATAACCAGTTCCCACAGCCATGTAAGCCAATTTCTCATAACCCACGCTCACATACACATACACACACACACACACACACACACACACACACACACACACACACACACTCTTACTCAGAGATACACATTTAAAACCTCCAACAAGTTCTACTTCTCTGGATTAACTCTGATGTACATGTGTGCACATTTATTCCCAGATCTTTCCTTCTAAGGACATATTTCTTTCATGAGATAAAATATACTACATTTAGTGTTTCGAGTTTGGATGCAGAAAAGTTTTCAATAATGGCCTAACAATGTCTTAGCTCATTCAGACTGCTCTAACTAAAATATCAAACAATGAGCAGCTTATGAACAGTAGAAATATATTTCTCACAGTCCTACAAGTTGGGAACTCAAGAGACCAGGATGTCAGCACTTTTGGGTGCTGGTGAGGGTCCTGTCTCTCATTTACAGAGGGTACCTTTGTTTTGTGTACCCACATGAAGAGAAGGGCAAGGCAGCCCCACCGGCATCTTTTATGGGGGCATTAATCCCACTCAAGAGGGTTCTGCCTCTCTCATGATGCAGTCACTACAAATTTACTGCCTCCCAATGTTATCATATGGAAGATTAGGTTTCAACATACAGATTTGGGTGGGGCAAAACAGAAGACACTTTCTCTCTTATTTCTACCATTTTTGGAGCTGCATGTAATGCAGCTGCTTAGGGAATGGCTCCTTTTGGTGCTCCAAATAGCTTTCTTCCCTGTGCTGCCTGACCATTCTATGTGCTAGAATTCATCTGCCCTTTTAAACATCTTCAACCAGTCTCTTAGCTCATGAAACTTTAGTTTCTCTATGATTAGCATCATCCCCAAAAAGAAACTCCATTTATTATCTCTCCAGTCACACACTGATTATTTTATTCCCATCAATTGGCCCTTGCTCCCAACTACTAAATTATTCTCCAGCCTTCAAAGGTTGACTAAAGTTGTTAATATTCTGTACGCACTTTCACTAGGCCTCTATTCCTAGGAGATGGTTATGGTTCTGTTGAAATCACAGTTTCAGCACTAATCACAAGAACAAAACATTGAAAACTATAAATGAATTTAACAAATGTAATGTTACTAATGCAATTTAATATTCTTTAATATAAAGCAAGAGAAAAACACAATTTTTTAAAAGTATGTACAACAAAGTATTCATAACTAAGTTTAAAAAGATTATAACATAGTAAGCTCAGAATATATGATTGTTTTGTGACTCAATAAACACAAATGCATAGAAAAAGGAAACAAGAATAAAAGCTCAAATTTAATATTTCTATGTGTCTGTATTATCAGTTCTTCACTTTCTTATTTCCCCTGGTAAGTATTTTTAAGTTTACTACAATGAAAATATATTGGTGATAAAGGCAAAAATCTGAGTTTTGAGGTGGTGCTTTATCAAACAGGAATTCCACCTTCTCTTAAGGAGCTACATATGGACTCTGGAAGAGATGTCTACCAAGGTCTTGAATCCACATGTAAAGTTGTCTTATATATGCAATTATGTGTATATGTGTGCACACACTAGCAGGCTGAAAGCAACAGGGTCCACAGGATTCAGCTAGTACTAAAGAAGTGCAAGGTCCCTCAAAAGTTCAAACCATCAGTCATGAATCTTGCTTGACTTTATCTCCATTCCTATTTTGGTGGTAGAGTATGATTCAAAGGATTAAAGGATAGAAATCTGGAAGGAGAATTTCTAATCTCAGCTTAGGTATTTTGCATACCCAAAACTTTGTTTAATTAGAAATTTGTCAATTTACAAAATTCCCTCTAAGATAATAAAGTGAAAAATAGCTGGATGTAATTTTTGAAAGAGTACCTCAAGATTAATTATAAGTTCTTCAACACTAGAATTCTACCTTAAAATTTTGACATAGTGCATAGATCTCTACCTATAATCCATGTACCTTGACAATGCAAACACTGCTCAATGTCAGCTGCACGAACTGCATCAGGCTCTATTCTGATCCACTCTGGAATGAAAGAGCATACTCAAGGAGAATTTTATTGGAGGCAGAAGTCACATGCTGTGTGTTTCATTAAATATTTTGCATTTAAAAGGAGACTAGGTATTATTACTGTAACTGGGTTAAGAACTCCGGTTTATATTTCTTGCAATCTTAACACTGCACCTTTCTAATCCATTTTGTGTTGCTACAGCAGAACACCACAGATAGCAATTTACAGACAGCAGAAATTTATCTCTTTGTAGTTGCAGAGGCTGGAAAATTCAAGGCACTGGCATCCGATCAGGGTCTCTGAATTGTGTCATACCATGGCAGAGAGCAACACACAGGGAAAGAGAACCCACACTTGAACTAGCATTAATCTATTCAAGAAGGCACAGCCCTACACCTGAAGGTCTCACCTCTCAACAGTGTTGTACTGAGGATTACATTTCTAACAGGAGACCTAAAATTTTTACACAGTACAAAATTATGATTCATTTCCTATATGAACATTACAGTCTCTTAAAACCCAGTTCATACCCTTCAAGTCAGTTTAACTTATATAATGACTACTTCCAAATACTGATACTATTTAGAGGTGCACAAATATGTATGCAAAACTCTCTCTACATTCCTATCATCTCAATCTACCACTTCTATAATACAATCTCCAAAATAATCTGCTATGAAATAGCTTTTATTTTTATGCTAATTACCCTACCGTATTAAGCAGAAAGGGCATACTTGATTATTCTAGGTTTGAGGTTATGCATAATTTAAACTTGATGTGTTTACTATAATAAAAACCAGCTAAGCAAACCTTCAACAGCATTAAAGAAAACTACAATTTTCATCAACTGAGTTAGAATACATATAAAACATTGATATAATCATACTCTGAGGAAATGGAAGTGAAACAAGCGTGGCTGTCTCTCAATTAGGTGAAAAGCAATGTGATAATATTCATTAATACTTTAAAACATGTGTAGATCCTTTTACTATGTAATTTTCCTTCTGGAAACCCAGTGTAAGGAAATAGGCTAGTATTTACCTATTTGCCTACTTACTTATTGATCTTTAAACAAAACTTCACTGTTTATGTACAAATATTTATCATAACAATAACATAAAGAAAGAAAACCCACCAATCTACATACCCAAGAATAGTGAAGTAATTAAATTAACTCACAGGAATATCACATGATACATGAAATTTCATTTACAACCAGTTTATAACACAGAGACTTACTTATATTAGTGAGGGAAAAAGATATAAAGCTGCACAAACTGTCTACTCACATGTGCCTGTTGGGTACAGGCACTACCACAGTGCAACCCCAGGGCTCCCCAGGAGGGATGCTTGGCAGGGGTGCTGGACATGAACCTGCCTCCAGCCCCTGTCAATCCCTCTATTCTGCTTATTTACCACTGTGGCTTTGGTCCAACAGGCATATCATTTACGATGCTCTCTTCATCCACCTGCTAAACTCAGCTGGGCTCTGACAGGTAAAACATGTTTTTCCCTGAGTAACTAAGATGTGGGAAACCTGAGACCTGGCTCAGCACGGCTTGAAGAAGCAGGGCTGTTCTTGGCCTTGGTACTTCTGTAGCATTTCCTTTTCTTTGCCACTCTGGATTGGTGATAATACTATCTGGATGATGTATAAAGCTTGTTTGTTCTTCTTTCTTTCCTTCCTTTTTTTTTCCTTCTTGTTTTACTACTTGCAACAGGATCCTGCTATGCTGCCCAGGCTAGGGGCTCAAACTTACAATCCTCCAGCCTCAGCCTCCTGGTAAGTAGAATTACAAATGTGTGCCATTGTGCTGCAAGAAAACATTTAAATGGAATGGAATGGAATGGAATGGAATGCTTCTCAGAAAAGATAACTTGTTTTATGTTGCTTTTGAAAACAGGCTCTCCTGAACCAGAGTGTAACATATTAGTATTTTTCAAACTTTAGAAATTGCTATTATTGTATTAGACTCATAGTAGACACTTACTGGTTTTGGGAAAATACAGTCTATATTTTTTAAACTTACTGTTCATGAAAATCCAGCATTGGTGGTTCAAATCGTATGGGCCTGCAATTACCCCGGTAGAGAGATATACTGTAAGTAAAAAGAAAAGAGCATAAGAAGCAATTCTTTAAAAAAAAAAAATACACTTTTCCAAATTAAAGGCAGATCATTGACGTTTAGCATGAGAAATTATCTAAGACAAGTGGGGTCTAATGTTTTATTAGGAATGTGTGACACTTTTTTTTTAAGTTAGAGGAAGCCAGTAAATGCTATGCTTTACAAAATGAAATGAAAAAAATGAGAATGTTTAAAAATCAAAGGTATATAGAAACAGAACATGCTCAGACTTTTGAATTTTTTGGGCTGATAAAATTAGTAACAATTTACTATTTGTTAATGCATTTTTGACACATGTAAGATGAATAATAGTTAATACAATTACAGATAGTTGGGAAACATGTATGGAGACAAAATCATTATTATACTGTAACTACAGTGGCAAAGGATTAAGCAAAAATGAACTCTGGGGTAGAAATTTTCAAGAACTAAAGAATCTATTTAATCTGACAGTTTAGAACACAATTAATTATAATGTTTTGACCTAAATATTTGAATATCACTTCTAACTGTTCTGTGATATTAAAGCTTTGTAACTGAGTAGACAGAATCCTAAGTAGCCAGTCTTAGACATCACCATGATGTAACACTGACAAAGAGTACAAATGATCTTTGAGGGCAGAAGAGTGCTCACATTTCTACACTCATCTGTTCATACACTGAGAAATTAGAAGTTCAGTCAGTGGCTAAAGTTTCAAAACAGTTAATTTTGATATTTTTATTTTAAGACATGTTATTAGAGTGAAATCCATTTGTGAGATTATTTCCATCACTGCCACAATCCACAGGAACACAAGCCTCAATGATACAGTATTGTGATTCAAAAGACACAGAAATACATCAGAAATAGACAATAATCACAACATACAAAGTTACATTTAATTCAATTCTATAAATATCAAATTCTGAGTAACAGAATAATTGAGCTGAAGGTAACAGATTCCAAACATGTTTTTAGCAATAGCCATTTACAGTCTTAGTGCTGCCTGATAATTCTTTGCTACATCAAGGAACAGAGAGGATGACAAATATAGAAAAAGAAATCATCAAATGAAAGCTTCCATGTTCCTAAAGCACCAAACTTAAGATGGTGGGACAAGATGGCATAGCTCATTATAACACAGCTGCCAGACAGAGAGGGGACACACACACACAAGTGCGCACACACACGCACGCGCGCGCGCACTCTCTCTCTCTCTCTCTCTCTCTCTCTCTCTCTCTCTCTCTCTCTCGACACAACCTATTCCCTCTTTCTTTCTGCCCTTCTTAGATGTGATGGAATGATGACAGTGCTTCCTTTAAAAAAAGGATACTGTTCAGTTTATCTATTTTCATAGTGTTAAACTCTTACTAAATCTTATTTTAACCAGAGAAAACAAAATGTAGTGCATAACCATTTAAGTCATCAGTTCATATATATTAACATAAACAGGGACTGTATTGGATGCTAGCGGCACAAAGGAGATTAAGATACTGCTTCTAGAGTGCAAGGTGGGAGGGAGGACAGAGTGAAGTAGGGCATGACGTCGGGACTGGGAGGAGGAGAAGGAGGAGGCAAGAGCTGAGGTCAAGGGCCCATCACTGTGCAGCAGTGTTGATTCTTTTGCCTTTTTTTTTTTTGGGGGGGGGGGTCTTTTTTCTGTCTTGGTACTGGAATTGAACCCAGGGCCTCGAGTATGCCAGGTAAGTGTTCTGCCACTGAGATACACCCTCAGCCCAACTCTCTCTTTTTTTTTTTTGTGAAGAGTGATTTTATTCTAAACATAACCAGCCTTTACACTGTTTAAGAAGTAACAGGATCTGACATACTTTATTTAAAGGTTAGTTCTGGCTCCTGTATGAAGAACAGATTGTAGAAGTCCAGGAGCAGAAGTAGAAAAGAACTGTGGACCTCCAGGCAAGAGGTGAGGGTAGCTATGGACTAGGGCGATCATAAGGGAGGGTGGTGAGAGCACTGTTTTCTGAATATATTTGAAGTTAGAGACAACAGATTGTGTTGATGGATTAGTTTTGGAAGGTAAGAGAACAAAAGAGGAATTAAGGATGACATAAACTGGATAACCAATTGTGACCTGGGAGAAGTGGGTTGAAAGTAAGGACAGGCAGATGGGAAGATGTTGAAGTGTTTTACTTAGATGGAGTTGCCAAGTAGGTAGCTAGATTATGTGTCTACTGGGTATATGAAATTGACAATTTTATGTAAGAATCTTATATCCAATCAACTGGGTGAGTTTAATCCCAATAGTTTGTCTAGATTTACTTAAGATTTTCCACTGGTGTCAGAATGCGCTGTTAAGTGAGCATCTTGGATGATCACTGTAGACAAATCACCTGCAGGTAACAATTCTACTTCTTTCCAATCCTTAGATCTCGATCTTTTTTATGCCTCCTGCTCAGGTCTCTTGTAAAATGTTCACCTGAAATGGTGCCCAGCAGCTGTTACTCTGATATTTACATGATGCTCACAGAATATGGGTGATAGAAATAATGTAAAAATGGCTCTTTCATAAATAAACGTGTATTTTCAAAACAACAACAACAGATCTAGATCTAAACAACAGAATAAGAACCTAAAGTATACTTAAGTGGACCCACGGAAGCTGACACTGGTATAATCCTGTATAGCCAAGCCAAAACTGCAGTAACACAGCAATGCATGCACAGTGAATGTAATGTAAATGGGGCCATAGCGTTTACTTAGGTAGGGTGTGACCCTGTGCAGTGCTTTACTAGCAGAAAGTAAATATTTACAGATAAATAATGTCAAAAGATTGAAAAAACTTAAACTAGGTCTTCAAAACAGGGGTTTAAGCTCTCACATTTGGTTAGTCTTCTCAAAATTTGTTTACACTATTTGAAGTGTTTAACATTTCTAAATAAATCTGGAAGTCAATTTGTCACTTTCTATAAAATCCTGTATGAGTATTTATATTGGAATTTAACTTAATCTAAAAGCCATCTGGGGAGAATGAACACTACAGTCTTTTCCAATCTATGAATATAGAATCTCTCAACATATTTAGACCTTCTTTAATTACTCTGAGTAACACACAGTTTTTGATATACAGGTCTCTAACATTTTGTGTGAAAATTTCCCCAAAGTCTGTAATGTTTTTGATGCTGTTTGTTGTAGCTTTTCTTCAAATACCTGACATATACAAGTGCCTGGCACACACTAGAGATGCTTTTCTGAGATGCTTTGCAGAATTTTCTATGTGTACAATCTGATGCCTCTTATTTCTGTTGACAGTACAAACAATACAATATTGGCTGAAGTGAACCAGGGGACACTCTTGCCACTTTCCCAATCTTAGAAAGACAGCAGTCAATCTTCACCGCTACATGTCATGTTGGCTTCTTATTTTTTCGGAGATGCACTTCACTAGGTTGGAGAAATTTTTTTCTATGCCTACTTTGCTGAGCATTTTAAATAGATGATTTTTTTCCATGTGCTTTTTCATATATCTATTCAAATAGTTACATGCAGTTTTTCTTCTGTTAACAAGGAGAATTGTATACTGACTTTCTTCATCATTAGTCTTGTGTTCCTGGGATAAACCTTTCTTGGTCATGATATATTATCTATCATATATGTTTCTAGGTTCAATTTCCCAATATTTTTCAAAGAATTTCCAGGTATATACTCTTAAGAGACATAATCTCTAGTTCTCTTGTAATGCCTGAATTGATCACTTCCTAAAATGTTTTGGAAAGAATAAGTTCTTCCTGTCTTCTCAAAGGTCACGCGTGAGTCTAGCATTATTTCTCTGCTACCTGTATAATAGTGTTAGGCAGGTAGTTAGGCATTAGGCAGCATGAGGGAGTTCAAAATTAACATCTTTGACAGTCAGAATTAAAGGAATACAAACTCAATACACTTACAATCACTTGTTAGGTCTCACAAACAAAGCACCCCCAAAGAGCACAATAATACTTTATAGTTACACTTTGCACATACTTCTTCCAACAGTTGGTCATCTGACTGCCTACGAATATTATATACAAGGTATACAAAGTTCTTGGGTGTCATGGTCTATACCTAATGGTATCAGAAAGGGAAGAGTTCTTAAAACCCCCCCCTCTGTGAGCTGAGACCTGATTACCATTCTTTCATGACTAAGGCCTCAGAAGGAACAATGACTACATGGAAAAGAATCAAGAAGTTGTTTTTGAGATAACAACACTCAAAAGTACTCCTAAGAAACATGTCAATAAACATACAGATCAAAACACAGTGATGACATGAGAAGCCCAAAGTTTAAGTCAGGAAAAGCCATGTATTTACTGGCCATTTGAACTTCTTCATCTGAGAACTGCCTATTCATTTCTGTTGCCCATTTTTTATTTAGGTCTTTGAAATCTGAGGGGGCTGTTTTTCTACAGTTCTTTGTATATTCTAGTTATTAGCCTCCTATCTGAAGTATAGGTGGTAAAATTTTTTCCCATTCTGTCAGTTCTCTCTTTTCTCTGTTGATAATTTCCTTTGTCATGCAGATTTTTAATTTAATATAATCCTATTTGTTGATTCTGGGGGCTATTTCTTTTGCACTGAGTGTCTTATTAAGAAAGTCCTTAACTACACCTACATCTTTTAGATTTCTGCCTACTTTGTCTTCCAGGACGTTCAGTGTTTCAGTTTTTATATTTAGGTCTCTGATCCACTCTGGTTTGGTTTTGGTGCATGGTGACAGATGTGTTTCTAGATTTTAGATTCTTCTGCATATGGATGACCAATTCTCCCAGCACCATTTGTTAAAGAGGCTATCATTTTTCCATTTGTGCTTTTGGCTCCTTTATCAAAGATCAGGTAGCTGAGGGTACTTAACTTTGTCTCTGCATCCTCAGTTCTGTTTCAACCTGTCTGTTTTTGTGCCAGTACCAATATAGTTCTTATAACTGTTGCTCTGTAATATAACTTGATGTCTGGAATCATAATGCCACCTGTTTTTGTCTGGTCACTCAGGACTGCTTTGCCTATTCTAGGTCTCTCTGGTTCCATATGAATTTAAGGATTGTTTTTTTTTCAAGTTCTGTGAAAAAAGTTGTTGGCATTTTGATAGGAATTGTATTGAATCTATATATCACTATTGGCCGTATAATCATTTTGACTTTATTATTTCTGTCTGTCCAAGAAGAGGGGATATCTTTCCATTTTCTAATGTCTTCTTAAAATTCATTTCTTTAGCATAATATAGTTTTCTTTGTAGAGTTCCTTCACTTCCTCATTTAGATTTACTCCTAGTTACTTGACTTTTTGATGAGCTACTGTGAACAGAATTATTCTTCTGAGCTCTTTCTTAGTGAGTTGTTAGTGTAGAGAAATGCTACTGATATTTTAGTAATGACTTTGTATCCTGCAAATGGATAAATTTGTTAATTAGTTCTAAGTTTTGTGGTGGAGTTTTGGGGTCTTCTATGTAGATAATCACATCATCTACAAATAAGGATAGTCTGACTTCCTTTCTGACAAGTACTCTCTTTATTTAATTCTCTTGCCTGATATAAGATGTTCAACATAATCAGCCATTACAGAAATGCAGATCAAAACATCACTATGGTATCCATCCTCTAACCCCTGAGAGAATGCTGTGTATCAAGAACTTGAACAGCAATCAATGCTAGTGAGGTTGTAAGGAAAAAGGAACACTTGTATACTGCCGGTGGGATCACAAATTGGTATAACCACTACGGAGGGGAGTATGGAAATTCCTCAAAAAGTTGAATATAAATATTCCATTTGATCTGGTGATACTTCTGGGAATCTTTCCAAAAGAGTTAAAAGCAACATATAACAGAGATACATGTATAGCCATGTTCACAGCCGCACAACTAACAATAGCCAAAACGTGGAAGACATCAAATACCCATCAATGTACTAATGGATATAAAAATTACGGCATATGTGCACAATAGTGTACTACTCTTCTATAAGAAAAGTCAGATAGCTTTGAGGCTTTTGTAGGTAAATGGAAGCAACTTCAGACCATCATGTTCAATGACATGAGTGAGATGCAGAGGGTTAAATATCAAATAGTTTCTCTAATATGAGAAACCCAGAATGCAGTCATTCTATAGAACCAAATGAGGATGACAGTGGGAATTAGGGGGCGGGTAAAAGAGGAGTGTCAAAAAGGTGGAGGTGAAGGGATTGTAATTTTGATGCGATATATATGCACAAAACACTCAAGTCTGATGTAAACCTTATGTATCACACATATAAATATTATTAAAATGGGAAAACACATAAATTAGTAAGAGCAAAATAAGAATGATGGTAGGAAAAAGGGAGATAGATTTTATAGAGAGAGGAGACTGGGGGGTCGGGGAATGAAGGAGTGGGAAGGGAAGTAAAAATGAAGATGTAATATGTACCAATCCCTCAAGTTGAATGTAATTATTATGCATCACACACATATACTAATGAAAGTAATAATTTCTGGGGGAGGAATACGACAATCATTATTAGAGCTCCTTGAACCCTAGGAATGACTCTTTCATACATAAAAAGATACCCAAACTTCCACACTGAGCAGCTGTCTTTCTGACACCAGCTATGTGTTTGCTCTACAATACAGGCTTCTTATGCTTCGGTATAGCAACCCTTGTCTTCACTGAACTCACTAAGGCACCAAAGCATCCAAGACCAAGGGTTCCTTGCTGCATCAAGACCCAGCTTTCCAGGACAATAGGATTTACTAGTTTGTAGAGAGCCTGCAAACGCCATTACAAGATGGCGCCGGCATCCGGCCGGCTGATTAGCAAACAATTGCCACTACATATGCGCCTCGGCTAAAGACCAGCCCCGGAGTCACGTCATTCGGACTCGTCATATGGCCTGATTGGCCTCTGCAAATCAGGAACCAACACCCCACCCAGATGTAACCTAAAGGATATATAAA